>QRFJ01002054.1:284771-522485 GCA_006176705.1 Cocos nucifera | reverse complement strand
GATCGCCGTCCTCTGCATGGCCGGCGACGCTGCCGTCGGTGAGTTATCTCCCTTTTCCCGTTGTTTGGATCTTTATCTATTTCAAAATGGGCATGGATTGGATTGAGGCGTAGGAGTTACTCTTTATCTATTTCAAAATGGGCATGGATTGGATTGAGGCGTAGGAGTTACTTTATCTATTTCTATGTTTTTTTGTTCCTTTTCTGGTTGTAAGCCACTGGAAATTATGCCTGAGTTTGTCTGTCATGCACTCTTGAATTGGATAAATACAGCATTTTGTATTTGGATCCGGTGTTTATCATCAAAATTGATTTTTTTATCACTTCGAGTTTGAATTAAGTAAGTGAAAAGAAGATCAGATAAAAGTTGTGAAATTTTTCAAGTATATTTTTGATTTTGAAATCTCCTGTTTTCATATATATATATATATATATATATTCGATTGCACTTTGATATTGTCAGGAAGATGCTGATAATATATATATATATATATATATATATATATATATATATATATATATATATATATATATATATATATATTCGATTGCACTTTGATATTGTCAGGAAGATGCTGATAATGCTTATGGTCGAAAGCATGCTAAAAGAGAAGCCATTGTAGGCCCTGCTGTTGATAAAGATGTGGCACATGAAGCTGTTGGGTTGAAACCTGCAACCTTGGTTCTAAAGAAGGTTCCAGTGATAAAAAAGAAAAACCCAGTGCTACGGGTTTTTAATTTATTGTTATCCTACATTTGCTTAATATGGCTAGAATTTTGCTGTACATGATACAATGTTTCAATCTATTTTCAGATAAAAATTTCTCCCAAGTCAATGCAAAAAGAAACTACAGATGATAATAGCAACGTGAAAGAATCAAATTCCGTTAAAAAGAATATGGAACAAAAAGCATATGCAACACCACAAGAAATAGAGAGTGGCAAATTGCGTCATAAGGAAATATTATCTCTTCCTATGTTTAAGGTATTGGGACCTCCAGCTTGCTGTATCATTATGAAACAAATATGCATCACAATGTTTATACACATAATGTATATATCCCTTTGTGTCTCTTATGCTGAATACATATTATAAAAACAAAAATACGCATAATGTCTCTGTCTACTATTTCCTCTGCGCTGTCCTCAGCCAGTACATCATCTCTTTCTCTTTCTCTTCTCTCTAGTTGAGTTTGTTTGCCATGGTCTAAATCCATGTTCTAATATATATATTAGAAAGTAGAGATAGAGAGAAAGTTTTTTTTGGCATTCGAGACCGTCCGCGTAAGCCCTTCTTTTTATGCCATGTATCCTCTTATTTAACAATTCTTCGAGCATTAAATTCAAACTTTGAATTAATAAAAAAACTAGTTTATATAAATAATAAATAATATTTATTTTATTTCATATTCTTCATTGTATATATGAATAGACTTTAATTATAAGAATATAATAATATCATATATTAATAACATAATTTAATTTATATAAATAGAATTTAATGTAATTTTTTATTAATTCAAAGCTTGAATTTAATGTTTGAAAGATTGTTAAACAAGAGGATACATGGCATAAAAAGAATGGCTTATGTGGACAATCTCAAGTGCCTAAATTTTTTTTTTTTTAATTTCTACTTTTTAATATATATATTAGATTATATTAAATTCTATTTATATAAATTAAATTATATTATTAATGTATGGTATTATTATATTCTCATAATTAAAGTCTATTTATATATAGATGGTGAAGAATATGAAATAAAATAAATATAATTTTATTATTTTTATATAATATTTTTTTAATATGATCGGATTTAGAATTCGTGTATAATGCATGGGCTCAAAATTAGTTAAATAATAAAAATAAGAGGCCAGTTCCATGTGACTTGGCTCTTAAATTGACTTCGAAGGACGGTACAATCCCTAAACTAGTTGGGATGGATATCCGTGATCCACTTATGGGAGCGATGAAACATTATAATTATCTAGTCTGAAATCTATATTCACTCTTAACGGTAAATTTCCTAAAGAAAAATCAATTAAGATTTTGTTTAGTTCACCGTAGAGGAGTTTTTATTTTTTAAATAAGAGTCTTACTTATTATCCCAACGAAGAAACATATTAATAAATTACTAATACGAGTGTTCACGTGGCAATAGAAAGCTCAGCTCCATTTTGATTATATATGATATTTGATTGTAGCCTGAAGAGATTTAAATCATGGGGCCTCCATGTGACCTCGAACTCGGTTTTGAGCAGGAGACCCATGTGGTAGCAACTAGTAGGTGGCTTGCCCGGCTCTCCTTACGTGGACTGGGTTTAACTAGCCTTGGTGGGCTTGAACATGGTGATAATTTACATGGGGAAATGCTTTCTGAAGCTGGCAGAAAAATTTTTTCTTTTCGAGTGCCGTGCGGCTCCGCGCGCGGTGCAGAAAATATTTCCGGTCGTTCGCGAGTAAAAGGCATGTCAGCACGTCCCATACACCAGTGCAGAGCAAAGAAGGGCGAGCAAAATCTGGAAGGAGGACAAGAAAAAAAAACGCAGGAGAAGGAGAGGGGGAGATCCTAATCGCTCTCACTTTTCTTTTCGTTTACCAAGCATTCATAAGAATATTTGAATTTTAATTTTTGAAATGTTCTACTCTTTCATATAAAGATCCGTTTTGTTCGCTGGATTCTTTTTCTCCCTTCCGAAGAAATTGCATAGAATTCATTTTATATATACGTTATGCTTTAGAAGTTTGCCAAGACTTGCCTAGATGGTAAAGATTTAGACACCCACTGCTGTTTCGATTCCTTTGCTTTCCTGGCATATCTATGCCTGGAATGGCCGGAACATGGTGAAGATTGAAGTCGTATCAGGATATTTGGATCATCGAAATGGAGAACATGAATGAATGAGGTGAAGATTATGGTTTGAGTTATTTGACCAAGTGAGCTTTTTGTTGTTTTAAGGGAGACCGTTGCTCGTTTAACATGACTGCACGATTTGACAAATTGGATTTATTTCTTTGCGTGTTATAAATAATATTCAGTTGTTTTCTTCGCTCGCCGTAGGGTAGATGCATAGCCTTCTAGCATTTTGATCACCAGCCTATGAGCCAACATTGCTCATATGAAAGATCAATATCATGTCGTTAGATGATATCATATAAATTGTATTGTCAATGATGTTAAAGTCCCCACTCCAGGATTATGGTCAGCTTTCGTGCTAAAATGTCTTTTTCCCTTGGCTATTTACTTAATTAATAAATTAATTTTACTATCATGAATGTATAGGTAGCAAGATAAGTTTAAGTAATATAATAATAAATTTGTTTCAAGCAATGCTTGGATAGGTACCTAGGTAAGTTGAATCAATAAACAATGATTTTAAAGCTAGCTATCCTCTTTTTCCTATTGCAGAGAGAGAGAGAGAGAGAGAGAGCACCATGTACGGCAACAACTAATGAAAAAGAAGCTCCTTTCTTGGGTTCTTCCACAAAATATGAACCCTAGCTCTAACTTTGTATGAGTTCATATCTTTGGTGTTTATTCACGTGAATATTTTAGAAATTTTTGAGTATCTACCCATCCTACATCATGGTTTACATGGGACACCAAATTAAGCCACAATTTCTTTGAGATAAAAGAAAATGACAAAATGCAATTCCTTTTTATTTTATGGTTGTTGTTGCCATTCAACAACCTTTCTATTATAGCAATCGCATAATTATTGGTTATGGCATTTTAGGCTAATAAAGCAGGCAACCCTATGGAGGCAATCTTCTCAAGTTCTTCCCAAGTTTCATGCAAGAAAGTGCTGTAATCAAATCATACAATGGTCTCCCTGTTTAAACAATGAATGTTGCTGGATAGTCACCACATCATTCATCTCAAAGATAAAATGTTATCATAACTCTCAAAAATAGATAGGGTCAAGCCAGGTGCTAAACATGATGCCTTGTGATTAGATCTGATTATGGGCAGGTTTGAGCTTAGAAAATATCAAATTTTACAAAGGCTTGGCCCGAAGTCTAATTAAGAATGAATAGAGTTTTGGCTCGAGGCCCGGTCCATGATCAGCTTTATCTATGATAATAGTCTATCACCAAGATGAATAATATGGTGGCTATCCAAAACTTTATAATTTTTTGAAATTATACATCCTTTTGCATTACAAAATACACTAGGGATGAAAGTGAATTGGATAATATCTATTCAAATTTATTCTCTTTGAATCTATCCAAATATGAATAGAAATTTGAGCATCTAACTTACTATATTCAGATATAGAGATAACTATCTAATCCATATCTGATTCTATTTGTAATCCTACTTGATTTTATATAGCATTCATAAAATCTTAATAAAAATAAATGACTATATTAACATGATATTAAATTGATTTATCAGCTACTTAGTAATATCTTTGGTTTTAAGGTCATAAAATTTAATCATTCGATTTATATCCATATTTTTGATATCTAACTTGTATCTATATCTATTTAAAATAAATATAAATATGAATTTTTATATCTAATTAATATCTATATCCATATCTTTATTTATTAAATAAAATAAATATGGATATGAATATACTATTATCTAATTTGTTCTATTTTCAATCCTAAAATATGCACTAAAGAAGACCTACACTCTGAGCTCTTGTTGTAAATTATTTTTTGGAATAAATTCTATTTCATTCATTCGTGTTTATTCGGAGAAAGTCATAAGTCACCTCATTTCACTGGCATGATGTAGACCCAACTTACACCACCAACCTCATCCTTTCGGCATCAATTCTCAACTGCCACATTTAGCCCATGATCATTAGAAGGTAATCAGCAGCAATGACCTATCCATGTTACTACAACCAATAGAGACTAGTTTTTTCAACATGCATAACTTTATTACGGTTTTTCGTATATTTGTACATGCTTCTGCATACTTTAACCTACCATCAGCTGCCTATCATTACAGTGTTGGTCTTTACATCTATTTCCCATTTTGGCAATCATGATCTTGATTATCCCAAAAAATAATGGTAATAATGATCATGCATATAACCCTGATATATAGTTTTGCCTTCTCCTATTCTATTATTATTTATAAAGATGTAGGACCCGACCCTTTTGTTTTTTTATTTTTTTTTATTTGCACAAATTTTAAGCATATGAAAAAAAGAAAAAACACAGAAGAGGACTCCTGAAAGGAGTCTACTTCTTCTCTCCCATTTTTATCAAAATTGAGAGACATCCCCTACTAGAATAGGACTAGAAGAAGCCCTAAATCCCCTCTATAAGTAATGGCCTCCCTCACCTAAATTTCCATCATCAATTGCTTAGGAAAGTATCACCAATTTTTGGGTTATTTCGAGCTTTCCTTCTCTGATTTCGATGGATTAATTTTAATTATCCAAATCATGATATGAGGCATTGCTAGACCTAGCTAAGAGGTCTCAGCCTTATTCTTCCTTCTTTTTTGAGTCTTTCTCCATCATTTGGACCTACATTCATTGGATTTACATTTAAACAGGACAATCCCTATTTTGGATTTGGGATCCACTAAGCCTTACCAATAAAGACCATCATCGGGGGCATAGTCTCACTGCCATTGGGAGCCGCTATAGGTGGTTAGCCTCAGTTTTCCACCATCGTGGTGGTTGGGAGAAAGAAAAGAGAAAAGAATCCCGTGCTTTAGAGAAGAAGAGAGGAGAGGGTTTCTCTTTCTTCTCTAGTTATTTGATTATTATTAGCATAATTGATGGTATTTTTCTAATTTTTTTATTATAATTGGATGTTGTACCTAGCTGTAATTATCTTATAATTATTTTTCTTTAGGCTTACATTGTATTAGAAAGGCCATCCTTCTTATTTTCTCCATTTTTTGGCTTGCATTGTATTAGGAAGGCTATCCTCCTTATTTTCTTGCCTTTTGGCTTGCATTGTATTACGAAGGCCAATTTTTCCTTCCTTATTATTGTACGCTTTATATATATATATATATATATATATATATATATATATATGTTGGATAGCAAATTAATTAAGAATAATCTTATCATTTCATTTTCTTTATGGTATCAAAGCAAAAGCTTTCAAAGTCCTAAACACCATCCCTAAACTGTCCATTGTATATTAACTATCGGTGAGGAATCCGACAAAGTTGTGAAGGTGAATGCATCTAATTTAGGAGAAGTTGATAGCAAATCGTCCTATTATCTCTACCTCTTGGATCACCTGAGACAAGTTTATATCACAAACTTGCTCACCGAATTCAATTATCATTCATGGAGATGTTTACTGGGGAATGTCTTGTATGCAAAGAACAAGATAGAGTTCGTTGATAGGACCTTGGAGAAACCAAGTGAAGCTTCTTAGGACCATCGAGATTGGATGTAGTATAATGCAATGGTAGTCACATGGCTCACATACTCTATGACAAAGAAGTTGTACGCCATCGTGGCGTACATGGCAACAACTCAAGATATATGGATGGACCTCGAAGAGCATTTCTTACAAAAGAATGCCGCTCGAGTCTACCAAATACGGAGGAATATAAGCCTACTTCAACAGCAAAAGATGTCAATTGCTAGTTATTATAGCAAACTGAAGATGTTGTAAGAGGAGTTGCAAATGTATGATCTAATTTTTCTATGCACCTGTGGCTCTCTCAAGGCAATCACAGCATCAAGGGAGAGGGCCAAACTGTATGATTTCTTGATGGAACTCGATGAAGCATATAATATCGTATGCTCACAAATTTTAGGGATGGATCTGCTGCCATCTCTTGAAAAGGCATATGCTATGATGATAGAAAAGGTGTAGCAGGCAATAGCGGCAAGTCATAAGCCCAACATTGAATGACTGCCCTGGCCACGGAGGCCACTACACTCACTACTAAATCTAGAAATGGGCATGGAAAATCTGATGCCTTAAAATAGAATATGAAGCATGGTGCAAGCCATTTATATTGTAAGAATTGTAAGCAATTAGATCACATAAAAGAGCGCTGCTACATCCAATTGAAAGCCAAAGATTGAAAAATCCAACTCCGTGCAATCCAGCAATCCTGGGAATAATGGCTGCCATGAAAGCTCATCTATCCTAGGCCTTTCGGCCACAGAATATGGCCAGCTCTTAAATCTTATTCATGGTGCAAAGATTGGTCATAATGGTGACAAGTTAATAGGTGTTGCCATGGTAAATCAATGGAACACTTGAGTTGGATCATTGATACAAGAGCCACTGACCACATAACTAGATCAATGACTCCAATTCAATTACAGAATGTGTGTAAAGGAGGAAAGTCTGTATGGTTGCTGCATGGATAATAGCTTGAGGTGGAGCAAAGTGGAAACTTGGTCCTTCCCAACAAATTGAAGTTATAAGAAATGCTCAAGATTAATGATTTTCAATGCAATTTATTGCTAGTGAGCAAATTGACAAAGGATAATAATTGTATACTCACTTTCTATTCGGATTTTTGTATTTTGCAAGACCTACACTCGAGGAGGCCGATTGGAGTGGGTAGGCAGCATGATGGGCTATATTATTTTTAAATTTTGGGCAAGCGGTAGCTCTGGGCATGCGGCATGGAATGAACAGTTATCTCATATCTGGTATATGCGGTTGGTACACTCTCCTTTAGATTATTTATCATGCATTTTTAGTTTATCTAGTGAGATTATTAATGGTGCTAAACTAGTCTGTGATTCATGTCATTATGCCAAACAAACTAGACTTACCTTTTCTATTAGTCATAATAAAACTATAGCTCATTTTGATTTAATTCATTATGATATTTGGGGCTCATATGCTACTCCTTCACATCCAGAGATACATTATTTCTTGACTATAGTTGATGATTTTTCTTGACGTACTTGAGTTTATTTAATGCAGTTTAAGTCACAAGTACAGCAATATTTGATATTTTTTTGCAATATGGTGCACACTCAATTTGGCACACAAGTTAAGTGTATTTGAAGTAACAATAGTCAAGAATTTAAATCACGGGCTATGCTTAATTATATGATTAATTTAAATCTCTTATACTTACACATCTCAACAAAATGGAAGGGTTAAAAGAAAACATAGGCACTTGTTAGAAATGGCTAAAGCCTTACATTTTTATGCCAACTTACCTATTAAATTTTGGAAAAAATGTATCCTACTACAACCTACCTCATTATTTTGTTGCCCCATATGTGTGTTGTCCAACAAATCCCCATATGAAATATTATTTGGTAAATCTTCCAAATATGACCATTTAAGAGTCTTCGGGTGTTTGTGTTATGCTCAATTACACTCTCCTATAAAAGATAAATTTAGCCCCCATTCTATTAAGTATGTTTTTATGGGATATCCTCATGAGCAAAAAAGATATCGGATGTATGATCTGGCTAATAAGCAAATTTTTATATCTTGAGATACAATTTTTTATGAGAACATATTTTTATTTGCGGTTACTGGGAGTAAAAAGAGAACAACTGCTGAAAATTATGGCATGTTGAGCCCGTTTTTTCTGAATGATGATTAAGACTCACATGATCAATCATTTGGATCACTAAGTCAGATGGTCCCAAACGGTGCAGTCCACACATCCTTCAAGCAGCAATCATGGGATGACTCCATGCCAAACCAAGCATGTGAACCGCCTCATACACGTACGGCTTGTACTATACTACATGAAGATAGATCCATCATTTTAAGCCATTCCATGCAGCGGTCCACTCTTGATTCTGGGGCAATAGGGACCGACCTCTGGAAAGAATTTGGCCCCATGTCACTAAGCACACCAAGAAGTTTAGCAAGTAAAATTATTTCATCAGCCTAAACACCTCTTATTTTAGAGAAAGTTTCAACTTGTCTACATCGAGACTGTACAATGCCACAATGGTATCAAAACTTCATTTACACATTACCCAACTCTCTTGCCCCATCACGTAAATTCACACCTTCGGCTAACTCAGGTATAGTGTATCCTCTCTCTTCATGTTTATCCCATGTTAAATTATTTGCTGCTCACTTTGCTTTCTTAGTGGCTATCACTTCTATAGAAGAGCCAATACTTATTTTCAGGCCATCAAACATGAGCATTGGCATGAGGTTATTAGCCTTGTAATTGAAACACTTAAGAAAAATGAAACTTGGACTATTGAACCTCTCCCGCCTGGAAAGCATGCTATTGACTCTAAGTGGGTTTACAAGATGAAGTATAAACCTGATGGGAGCATCGAGTGCTATAAGACTTGATTAGTTGCAAAGAAATACACTCAAATTGAGGACTTGGACTACCATGAGACCTTTGCACTTGTAGCAAAACTTGTAACCGTACGTTATCTCTTTGATATAGCAGCAGTATGGAACCAAAAGTTACATCAACTTAATGTCAACAATATCTTTTTGCATGAGGATCTTCATACGAAGATATATATGAAAATACCTCACGATTATGCATGTTCCGGGGTTAATAGGGTTTGTCATCTTTGCAAATTCTTATATGGCCTCAAACAAGCTTCTCGTAATTGGTATCGGGAGTTTACGACAGCACTCATTCAACTTGGATTTCTTCAATCCAAGGTAGACTATTCTATATTTACTTCTCATCGAGGTAACTCATTTACAATAGTTTTAATTTATATTGATGATATGATTATTACTGAAAATGATAAATGATACATAATTGCTCTTAAATGCTATCTTAATGACAAATTTCATATTAAGGATCTGGGTCCCCTCAAATACTTTCTAAGTATTGAGGTTGCTCGTTCTCCATCTGGAATAGTCTTGAGTCAACATAAATATGCCTTGGATATTCTTGATGAAGCAGGATTGTTGGGATGTCCGTCTATCTCATCTCCCATGAAGATTCAACACCACTTATCTTCTACTATAGGGACACACCTATCACACCCCTCGTAGTATCGTTGACTTGTTGGACGATTACTCTATTTTACCATTATAAGGCCTAATATTTATTATTCTGTTCATGTTCTCATATAATTTATGCAAGATCTCGGGTAACCTCATTAAGATGTGGCCCTTCATATCCTTTGGTACATAAAATCAGCCCCTATCCAGGGCATTCTTCTTCCCTCTACCGGGTCCCTCATGATTGGCTATTTTGTCTTCCTTGGCACAACTTTCATTTCTTGATGCTCAAAGAAATAGTTTGTTGTCTTCCAGTCATCCATTGAGGCTGAGTATCAAGCTATGGCAACCATTACTAGTAAAATTTTATGGCCTCGCTGGTTACTTTCTAATTTTTCTATGATGCACCCAACTTCTGTTACATTGTATCATGATAACAAAGCGGCTATGCATATTACAAATAATTTTATTTTTCATGAGCACACTAAATATATTGAAATTGATTATCATTTTATGTGTGATTGGGTTCAAGCACAAGAACTCCTATTATGTCATATCTCTACTTTGAGTCAATTGGTGAACATCTTCATAAAAGCCCTTGCTTCATCTATTTTTACCGCACTACTTCACAAGTTGGGTATTATCAACGTCCATGCACCAACTTGAAGGAGAGTATTAGTATAATTGATGGGATTCTTCTAATTTTCTTATTATAATTAGGTATTATACCTAGCTGTAATTGTTAGATGTATGTCCTAGAAGTTAGATTGGTTGATACTTGTAATACACTTCTAAGAATAATTTTATAATTTTAACTATAAATTAATAAAAAATTATTTTTTATCATAGTGTGTATTTAAAGTATCTATGATACATTCTTTGGGTTAATTGTGATGATAGTTTATATTTTCAAGAGTTGAAAATTTAAAACATGAAGTCTCATAATTAACTCATAAATTGCTTCTGACTATAGGATTATCACGGAGATGATGATTGATCCGAAAGATTGGTGTATGATCACTTTCTTAGGATAGATGTATCTTGAGTCTATGATGTGAAGATACTGAAGCAAGAGTATAGGTACTCGTTAGAGAACAAGGACACTGAGCGTGACCACCTTGAGCAATCATAAGAAAGTCTACCTTCTCATCGATGACGGGCTCGATGCTGCAGTGGTGTGTCTGATTCTTTGACCTGAGGTGCATACCTTGAGGGTGTTATAGTTTGACTATACTATAACTCGATTTTCTAGTCATTCGAAATTCTGAGGTATATGTTGGCTATAGCATATTCACTGTAGGAATTGGATTGCACCAATAAGGGATCTATCTACCTTGGTAGATGAGGAGTAGCCCTATCATAATCATGAAATTAAGTCCTTAAGCCTATGGCCATGGTAGAGTGAAGATGATAGAAAGAGTTTCTATTAGGATTTTACATTAGATTCGAATTGAATGATTAATTCATATGATGGATGTTGGATTTGACGAGTTTACCTTAACCCTAATCCTATCAGAACTCAAGATAGAAGAATCCAATCACATAGGTAACTACACCGAAAGATTTGTCTTTAGTTCTGATAGATTGCCATCATATATTGCTAGGTATCACTGATGAATTTTGGGAGTAATTAGAATGATTTTGATGATCGATTATTCTAATTATATGAATCTGAAAAATTTTGATCCATCGAAAGATGTTTCGATGATGTCAATAATAAAGATCGCAACATATCTTATTACCATATAGAACTGAAACTAACTGAATCACACAAATAAGAATTTGAGTCCGGATGTCTTCAATTGAGCTAACCCAGTTTGATTGATTTGGATAAGATCCAATCAAGTTCAAGATAATCATGCTAGCACATGATTGAGCCTGACTTTCTCCTTCTGTATTTTTTCTAATTCATCACAATTGAGTTAAGTTTGATTTGACTCATTAAATGAATTTAATTTTATCTAATTAAAATCTATTTAGGTTAGATTAATTATAGAAATTAAATTCATTCATGGTGAAATTGGACTAGGGTCAAAAGTTGACCAAATTGAGAGAACTAAGGGTCACCTGATCAAAGGCTTCTAAAAAATTTTTTGAAAATAATTTTACTCTAATTTTTGGATATGTAATTGGGCTTAAGTCATACTTTGGGTGAGCCTAATTTCATGATTTTTTGTGATGCCTAGATTAGGTTTCTAATAGAGTTTGATTTGAATCAAACTCTTGAAGGGAGGAGTCCCATGCGCCATGGACTCATCCTTTCTTCACGCTAACTTGGGAGGAGTTTTGGGCGACAAAACCTCACGAAGATTAGGGGGGCGACGTGGATTATCAGATTGGAGTCCTAGATGATTAAGCAAATGAGTTGCTTGATCACTTAGGAGTCTAGATGGTGCAAGAAACTTGTACAAAAATACCTGTGCATAAGGCCCTTGTAGAATTCTGATTGCCATGTCCATATGTTGCCGCCCCTTCCATCTCCCATGCCCCTTGAGATCCTCTCTCTCTCTCCCCTTCTTCTACGTTCCAAAGGTTGGGTGCAAATCAGAGAAGAAGATCCAATCAAATTATGAAGAGTTCAGCATCTACGCAATGGTGTTCGTGAGACGGACAAATAGCTTTCTCAAATTATTTTGAAGGTTCTTCAGATCAAATTTAGATATGATCTTTGAAGAAAAGATTCATGAGAAGAAGACGTCTAGATCCTATCCGAGTGGATACCGATGGAGGCCAGGCATGTGTATGGCTCCTTTCAGAACCTCAAGAAAGATCAAGATCTTCGTAGGATAATTAGATTACCCAAATAAGATAAGAAATTAAATCTGATTTAATTTTATTTTTAATTTTTAATATCAAATCATCATGATCAAATCTAAAAACTCTTAATTTGTTTAGATTATTTAAATTTTTTTAAAAAAAATTTGCCCCAGATCTGATTAGATCTGCACGATCCTGTAGTGAAAAATAAGATTTTCCTACAACTGGTATCAAAGCTGCATTAGCAGTTCTTCATATCTATTTTAGATCTAATTTAATTTTAATTTATAATTTGATATTAAAAAATTTTAGATATCACATCAGATGTGATTAGATCTAAAATTAAAAAATTAAAATTAAAATAATTTAGATCTATAATGTATGAGATGCATGACTAGACTAGGTATAGAATAGTTCTATGTGTAGTCTAGCATAATCATATTTTTAATTTAATTAAAAATAATTTTAGATCTATTTAATTTTTATTTTTTTAAAATTATAATTATTATAATAAGATCTAAAAAAATAAAAAATAAAATTTTAATTTATTCATATGAGATATGTTAGATGCATGCTTAGACTAGTCATAGAAGAGTTCTATAAATGTCTAGAATAGTTTTATTTGATATGATTAAATTTAAATTTTATTTTTTAGATATTATATATGATATATCAGATCTAAAAGCATACATATTTAATTAAGTTATGATGCATGAGATGTATGCAAAATATGTATAAGTTAGATCATTAATTGTATATGCGATATATGATTTAGATCTAACTAGTTTTGTAGTAGAAATTATATTTTTGATTAAGACGTTCCCCTTGGCCATCTGATCATAAGAACAAAATAGGATTTAAAGATTCTCTCCTTCCATTTGATGGGATGTTCTTATGATGTATAGGAGTGTCGTGCATTCATCCTTAATCAAAAATCAGAACTTATTTTTTTGTAAAATTCTAGATCCTGAAATCCTAGGTTTTTATTACATGTTTTGTTCATGAATCTAAAATTTAATTAAAAATTAAGATTATAAAATTAATTAGATCTAAAAATTATAAATTTTTAGATTTAAGATATATTCATAAAATTGGGTTTGGACTTGGGTAGCTTAATTAGGTCTATCGATTGATCAAATTGAATCAAAAGTTGATTAGGTGAGATCAAAGAAAACTTAGATTTGACCAACCTAATAGAATTAAGTCTGGGTCAAAATCGAATCACATTGAGATGTGACTCAATTAAGTCAAGACCTAATTTAGCTCCGTGGTTCGAGCCTGGATTGTAGGCTAATCTAATTGATTCTAATTTGATAATTTGGTGTCTAAGATAAGTTTGATAGATACGATCAACTGATTTTTAATTGAAAGTTACTTGATCTGAATGCATTCTTATCGAGTTAATGGCATATCCCTTCCACCGGTCTCACTTACTTGACCATTTATGTCAATCCAGTTCTGATTTAAGATGGCTAACAATTTGAGCCAACCTATGCCACTAAGTTAGTTATAATTATTATGACTAAGTCAAGTCAAGTTTAAAAAGATCTAAATTAAATCTTTCTAAGAAAATATTAAGTTTAAGATCTTTCACCATTGTAGATATGCGGATCCTTCTCAGAGTTAATTATTCTCGGCTGGTTATAGTGGCTCAATTGCACCAAAAAGATGCAACCACATTTATTAGGCATTGGATGCTATGGATTGTAGGATGAACTGGGCTCAATATTTTGAATACGATGAATGATCCAATCAGAAATCTAATTCATGCAAATAGTGAATCTGACTTAACTAAGAAGTGGATCAATATTGCGGACATGGTGAGATTCATGAATTAGAGACTAAGTTTGGGTGCACCATGATTAGAGAATCATTGGATAAGAGTTGTCCACTCATCGATTGACTCATCATCAATAACTATTAGGTGAGATGATGAGCCAGTCAGTGGGACTGCACCACCTACTAGAAATCAATAATCATGAAGATTTTTGCATCTCTACAAAAAAGTATAGGGATCTGAGTAAATAGTGAGAGTTTAATTTATTTAAAAATAAAATCTCTAAATAAATTGATTAAGTCTAATTAGAAAATCTAACTAGAAACTTTAACTCTCTATAAAAAATATCTGCTTTCAATCCACTAGCCTATATCCTGGACACCCATAGACTGACTGAATCCAATTACAAGGATTAGCTCTAAAATTTCAAAATTATTTTAGATTTTGAAAAGTTGACTCATGTATTGGAGCAGGATCTTTCCATCTTATCAATCCATCCATCCACTGATCAAAGAGCATCTCTTGAGAAGTAAATGGATGAAGATAACAAAGCTAGGTATTACATGTTAGGCTCGATGTCTGATGAGCTCCAGCACCAATATGAAGATATTAAGACTAGTTGCCAAATATTGGCTCATCTACAAAAGTTGTTTGGTGAACAGAGTCGTGCAGCCAAATATCAAGTCACTAAGAGACTGTTTAAGGCTTAGATGTATGATGGGCAGTCAGTTTAAGATCATTATCTGATGATGATCAAGAATTTAGAAGAGCTTAAGAAGCTCGGTGTGAAGTTAGATCAGAATCTATAGATTGATATAATTTTACAGTTCTTGACTGATGCGTATGGGCAGTTCATTATGAATTACCATATGCATAAACTTTAGAATATCTTGACTGAACTTATGAACATGCTGGTTACTGCTGAGCTTTCTATAGAAGGTTCTAAAGGCTCAGTACTTGCTGTGGAGTGACTTCTTCCAAGAAAAAATTTTTTAGAAAGAAGAAGAAGATAGAGCCAAAGAAGAAGGCTGATAAAGGAATATATTTTTATTATAATACTGACGGCCACTAGAAGTAAAACTGCTCTCTTTACCTAGCCAGCCTGAAAAATAAGAAGAAGGTAGGTCCTTTTGAAGGTATGCTCGTTATAAAATCTAATCTTATGGTTTCTTCTACAATCAGTTGGATACTTGACTCTGGTTCTAGTGCTCATTTGTGCACTTTCATGCAGGGTCTTGAGGAGAGCAGGAGGTTGAGCAATGGTGAGATAATCCTACGCGTTGAGAACGAAACAAGAGTTACTATTGTGACCGTGGGAACCTACCATCTATAATTACCATCAGGATTAGATTTAGTTCTTAGAGACTATTTTTATGTGCCTACAGCAAGCAGAAATTTGATTTTTATTTCATGTTTAGCACAAAAAGGCTATGTAATTAGTTTTCTTAAGGATCATTATAATATTCTTTATGAAAGAAATAAAATTGTAAGTGATTTTCTTATAAATGGTCTCTATCAGTTACGTATTGATGTTTTTATTTTTAATATTGAGTAAAACATGAATGCCATAGGATCAAAGTAACTTAAGGATAGTCTAAATGATATGTATCTTTGGCATCTTAGCCTAGGTCATATGGCTGAAAATAAGATTAAAAAATTGAAGAAATCTGGGCTATTGAGTTCGTTAATTTTTGAATCATATTTGATTTGTGAATCATGCTTTCACGACAAAATGACCAAGCTCTCTTTTGTAGGATATGGGAAAAGAGCCATAGACCTACTTGCTCTAGTACATACTAATGCATGTAGCCCATTTGATGTGCTGGTCAGGAGAAATTATATCTACTTCATCATCTTTACCGATGACTTGTCTCGGTACGGATATGTGTATTTGATGTGATATAAATCTGAAGCTTTTGAAAAGTTCAAAAAATTTAGACTCAATATAGAAAAATCCATTAAGATTTTTTGATCAGATAGAGAAGGTAAATATCTTAGTCAAAAATTTCTAGACTATCTTAAGGATAATGATATAGTCTCTTAATGGACTCCACCTAAAACGTCTCAACTCAATGAAATTTTAGAATGAAAAAATTGAACCTTATTAGATATGATCTAATCTATGATGAGCTTCACGGACCTTCCTGATTTTTTTTGGGAACATAATCTGATGACCGCTATGAAGGAAAATCCTAAATTTTTTGGATCAGATTCGTTCAAATTTGATTGGATCGAGAGGCATATTTCAAAAATTTTTCTCTCAGATCTAGATTAGATCTGATACTTTTTCAAATCTAATTTATGACCTAATAATTAAGAAAATAAAATTAAATTAATTTTGAATTAATTTTATCTTGATTCTGGGTAATCCGATTATCCATTGATGATCCTACGGAAGCTCTGAAGTTTTGAATCTAGCCACACAAGTGCCTGACCTCTATCGATATCCACTCAGACTAGATCTGAAGATCTTCTTCTTCTCTTTCTTTTTTCCAAAAATTAGATCTAGATCTGATTTGGAGGATCTTCAAAACACCTTCTGAAGATCATTCGTCGTCTCTGCAGCAGTGCTGCCTTCTTCCTTTTTCGTCAGCTTTTTCTTGCCTGACTTGCACTAATCTGAAGAACCCAACTTTCTTGGGCATGGAGAGAGGAGAGAGGGTCAGATGTTGGCATAGAGAAGAAAGAGGGACAGCCTTAGGGCGTGGACTAAAAGGAACTCTTCAAAAGTGGGCGCAGACAGGGTCTATTTATAGACTCTGCTACGCCATGTAGTACTGCATCACCGTGGCCAATCACGTTGCTTCGTTCAATCAGATCTAAATCTGATTGGTGGGATGAGAGACCCATAAATTTATTCTAAGATGGCGCCTAAGACTGGTCAAAGTCTATAGGTGAGGGTCACCTAGTTTGAATCCAACAAGCAACCTGGAGTCCCATCCGTATGGGACTCCAACGTCCCTATCCATGGGCGCACGCCTAGGACTTTTTTTCAATTTTTAGAGAGGGGACAAGCCCCTATCTGCTCTCCAGTAATAAGTGCATGACACATAGGTAGATGTCTAAGGATCAAAAGTCAACATTTGACCAAGTCAAAGTACAAGAATTAGTAGGTGACAAAAAATGGTAGGTGTTGTCTCAAATTTATCTCATAAATTAAGACAAGCCTTTTCTGACTTGGACAAGCTCCAATCAGATCAGGTAAAGGTACCTAAGTGAGCACAAACTCATTTGGCTCAGTCGAGATAATTTTTATGATAAAAAAAGGAGAATGTTAGGTTCAATCGAGTGCTAGCATGATTTTTTTTGAACCTAATTGAATCTCATTCAAATCAACTGAACTGGATTAGTTCAATTGATGATCACCAGATTCAAACCCTTATTTGTATGATCCAGTTAGGTTCAGTTCTGTATGGTAATATGATATGTCATGATCTCTATCATCGACATCATCGAAACTCCTTTCGATGGATCAGAACTCTTCTGATTCAAACAGCTAGAATGATCGATCATCTAAATCATTCTAATTGCTCCCAAAATCCATCAGTGACACCTAGCAGTATATGGTGGCAACCCATCAGAGCTGAAAATGCGAACCTCTTGGTGCAGCTACCTGTGTGATTAAGTTCTTCTATCTTGAGCCCCGATCAGATTAGGGTTAAGGTGAACTCGTCAAACCCTAGTTCTCTGTCATATGATGTAATCATTCGATTCAAGTCCAATGTGAAAATCTTAAATAGAAACTCTTTCTATTATTTCACACTCTGCCATGGCCATGGGCTTATGGACTTGATTCTCATGATCATCATAGGGCTGCTCCTCTACCACCGAGGTAGATAGATTCCATCTTGATGCAATCCAGTTCCTACAATGAACATGCTATAGCCAACATACACCTCAGGGTTTTCCATATGGCTAGGAGATCCGAGTAATGGTGTAGTCAAACTATAACACCCTCAAGGTGAACTATCCGATGCACCTCAGGTCAAAGAACCAGACACACTACTGCAGCATCGAGTCAGTCATTGACGAGAAGGTAGACTTCCTTAATGACTACTCGAGGTGGTCACGCTCAGTGCCCTCGTTCTCTAACGAGTATCTGTACTCTCGCTCTCGGTGTCTCCATACCGTAGACTCAAGACTCATCTACTAAAGAGAAGCGATTGTACACCAACCTTCCAGATCAATCACCATCCTCGTGATGATCCTATGGTCAGGAGCATTTTATGAGTTAATAATGATTATTCATGTCTTAAATTTTCAACTCTTGAAAATATGAATTATCATTACCATTAACTCAAAGGATGTATCACAGATACTAAATATATATATATGATAGAAAATAATCTATTTTATTATTTATAGTTAAAATTATAATTTTATCCTTAGAAGTGTATTACAAGTATCAGTCAATTCTGACTTCTAGGACACACATATCTAACAAACTCCCACTTAATCTAAAATCAATTAGCTATAAATCTAAGTCTCATCTTCTCAAGATGGGCTTCGATCTTCTGCTTGCCCAATGGCTTTGTAAGCGGATCCGCCGCATTGTCTGTGGAGTCGACTCTCTTAACCTCGACGTATCCCATCTCGAGGTAATCGTAGATAAGATGATATCGCCGCTCGATGTGCTTGAATTTTTGATGAGATCTTGACTCCTCAACAAGGGCTATGGCGTCATTGTTGTCGCAGTATAGAGGAATGGTATTTGATGGCATCACTCCGATCTCTGCGGCAAATTTTTTGTACTAAAATGCCTCCTTTGCAGCTTCTAATGCAGCAATGTATTCTGCTTCCATGGTGGAATCTGCTATTACTGTCTATTTGGAACTCTTTTGACAGCTCCATCATTGCACAAAAATACTCCCATATGTCGACTTTCGATCATCTATATCAGACATAAAATTCGAGTCTATATATCCCTGAACTTAGAGTTCTCCATTACCAAAAACCAACAACATATCCTTAGTTCTTCTCAAATACTTAAGGATACATTTCACAGAAGTCCAATATTCTTCATCTGGATTTGACTGATATCTGCTTGTGACACTCACAGCATGGGCTATATCAGGTCGTGTACATAACATGGCATACATGAGGTTTCCTATTGCTGAAGCATAAGGGATCTTGCTCATGCGTTCTATTTCCTCAAGTGTGCTGGGGCACATCTTTTTGAAAAGATGAATGCCATATCTGAAGGGTACTAAACCCCTCTTAGAGTTTTCCATACTAAACCTCTTTAGTACTTTCTCTATGTACATTTTTTGTGAAAGTCCTAGCATCCTATTCGGTCTATCCTCTATAGACCTTAATTCCTAGAATAAAGGATGCTTCACCTAGGTCTTTCATGGAGAATTCTTTGGACAACCATATTTTAACTGTGGTCAACATGGGAATATCATTTCCAATAAGGAGGATGTCATCCACGTACAATACGAGGAAGACAACAGCGCTCCCACTGACCTTTTTGAAGAACACATGGCTTCCTTCTCATTTTTGATGAAACCAAATAATTTGATCACATCATTAAAATGAGTGTTCCAGCTCCGAGATGCTTGCTTAAGTCCATATATGGACCTTTGCAGCTTGCAAACCTTGTGATCAGTATCACTGGATGTGAAACCTAGCGGCTGTTCCATATAGATATCTTTCCTCAAGATATCCATTTAAGGAATGCCGTTTCATTTTTACATTCCATTTGCCATATTTCATAATCGAAATAGGCTGCAACAGCAAGCAATGTGCGGATGGATTTTAGCATAGCTACTGATGAAAAGGTATCCTGATAGTCAATGCCTTCGCATTGACTATAACCTTTTGCCACTAATCTAGCCTTGAATGTCTCCACATTCCCATCTGCACCAATCTTTCTCTTGAAGATCCATTTACACCCAATAGGTACTATACCTTCTGGTGGATCTACCAAGGTCCAGACTTGGTTTGAGTGCATCGAGTCAATTTCTGACTTCATTGCCTCTAACCATTTCTCGGAGTCGATATCTGATATCGTCCTCGTTGTAGGTTTTGGGATCATCACCATGAGCACCATTACCTATGAGGAATATTTCCTCTACTTCCTCTGAAATAATACCTAAGTATCTTTCAGGAGGACGGGAAAAACTTTCCGATCTACGAGGTGGAGGAGGTAGTGTTCTTATTGGCTCAACCTGATTTGGTTCCATTTTGGTCCTTAGCTCGTTTGCTCTTGTGAGACTTTCTCATCAAGCTTGATCTGCTTTCCAATGCCACTATCTTGAATAAACTATTTTTCAAGAAAGATGGCATGTCGACTCACAATCACATTGTGGTCTTCTGGAATGTAGAAATAGTATCCTAATGACTCTTTAGGATATCCTATGAATCGAGCTCTGAAAGGACCTAAACTCTAACTTGTCCGCTTGTTGTCTTTTGACATGAGCCGGACAATCCCCAAATTCTGAGATGACTCAGACTTGGTTTCTTACCGTGCCATATCTCATACGGTGTGGTAGGAACGATTTTAGAGGAACCCTATTCAGTAAGTAGATATTAAGTTAATAAATGAGTGTCCCCAAAAAAAATCAGGGAGGTCTGTGAAGCTCATCATGGATCGAACCATATCTAATAGGAGTCCGATTTCTCCATTCTGAAATTTCCGTTGAGTTGAGGTGTTCCTGGTGGAGTCCATTGAGAGACTATGCCATTTTTTTTGAGATAGTTCTAGGAATTTCCTGGCTAAGGTATTCACCTCCTCGATCTGATCGAAGAACCTTAATGGGTTTTTTAGTTTGTTTTTCTACTTCATGTCTGAATTCTTTGAACTTTTCAAAAGCTTCAGACTTGTGTCTCATAAGATACACATACCCATACCTAGATGAATCATCGGTAAAGATAATGAAGTAGACAAAATTGCCTCTAGCCGGCACATCAAATGGGCCGCACACATCAGTATGTACTAGGGCAAGAAGATCTGTGGCCCTTTCCCCATGTCCTACAAAAGGAGTTTAGTCATTTTGCCATTGAAGACAGGATTCACAAGTTGGATATGACTCGAAAGTCAATGGACTCAATAGCCCATTTTCTCTCAATTTGTTAATCCTATCTTCTGCTATATGACCTAATCTTAGGTGCCATAGATATCTATCATTTGGACTATCCCTAGGTCATTTTGATTTTATGGCATTCACGTTTTGCTCGAAATTAAAAATAGATACATCAATATGTAACTGATAAAGACCATTAATAAGAAAACCACTTATAATTTTATTTCTTTCATAAAGAATGTTATAATGGTCCTTAAGAAAACTAATTACATAGCCTTCTTACTGCTAAGACAAGAAATAGAAATCAAATTCCTGCTTGCTGCAGGTACATAATAACAGTCTTTTAATACTAAGTCTAAACTAGATGGTAGTCGAAGAGGATATGTTCCCACGGCTATGGTAGCAATCTTTGCTCTATTTCTGATGCACAGGATCATCTCACCATCCCTCAGCCTCCTGCTATCCTCAAGATCCTGCATAGAAGTGCATAAATGAGCACTAGAATCAGAGCCAAGCATCCAACTGGATGTAAAAGAAACCATAAGGTTAGACTCAATAACGAGCATACCTCCAGAAGGACCAGCCTCCTTATTCTTCAGGATGGCCAGGTATGTAGGATAGTTTTGCTTTCAGTGGCCGTCATTATTGCAATGGAAATACTTTTTTTATCAGCGGCCTTCTTCAACTTTATCTTTTTCTTCTTTTCTTCTTCCACCATCCATTTTTTCGTAGACTTCTTCTTCTTTCCAAAAGACTTTCTCTTGGAAGAAGTCTGTTTCATAGCAAGCACTGAGCCTTTAGAACCTTTCATGAAAAGCTCAGCGGTTACCAGCATGTTCATAAGTTCGACCAAGGAATTTTGAAGTTTATGCATATGGTAGTTCATGATGAACTGTCCATACGCATCAGTTAAGGATTACAAAATTATATTATTCTATAGATCCAAGTCTAACCTCACTTCAAACTTCTCAAGCTCTTTCAAGTCCTTGATCATCATCAGACAATGATCTTGGACTGACTGCCCATCATGCATCTTAGCCTTGAACAGTCATTTAGTGACTTGATACTTGGCTGCGCGACTCTGTTCACCAAACATCTCCTGTAGGTGAGCCAACATTTGGCGAGCAGTCCTGATATCTTCATGTTGGCGCTGAAGCTCATCAGACATCGAGCCCAACATGTAGTATCTGGCCTTATTATCTTCGTCAATCCACTTATCCAGAGACACTCTCTGTTCAGTGGATGGACGAGCTGGTAAGGTGGGAGGGTCCTGATCCAATACATGAGTTAACTTCTCAAAATTCAAAATGATTTTGAAGTTTCGAGAGCCAATCCTTGTAATTTGGTCCGATCAGTCTATGGGTGTCCAAAATTCGTGCTAGTGGGTTGGATGCAGACATTTTTCTGTAGAGAGTCAAAGTTTCTAGTTAGATATTGTAATTAAGACTTAACCAATTTATTTAAAAATTTTTATTTTAAAACAAACTAGCTTCCACTATTTTCTCGGATCTCTATACTTTCTCTGTAAAGATGCAAAAATCTCTACGATTACTGATTTCTAATGGGTGGTGCAGGTCCCACCAACTGACTCATCACCTCACCTAACAGTTATTGGTGATGGGTTAGCCAATGAGTGAACAACTCTTGTTCAATGATTCTCTAATCATGGTGCACCCAAACATTGATCTCTAATTCATGAATCTCACCATATCCAAAATATTGATCCACTCTTTAGTTAAGTCAGATCCACCATTTGCATAGATTGGATTTCTAATTGGGCCCGTCATCCGTATCCAAAATATTGAGCCCAATTCATCCTCCAGCCTGTAGCATCCAATGCCTAATAGACATGGTTGCATCTTTTTGATGCAACTGAGCCACTGTAACCAACCGAGAACAATCAACCCCGGAAAGGGCCCGCACATCTACAATGGTGGAAGACCTGACTTAATCTTTTCTTAGGAAGATTTGATTTAGGTCTCATTAAACTAGACTTGACATAGTCATAACCATTATGACTAACCTAGTGGCATGGGTTAGCTCGGATTATTGACCACCTCAGATCAGAACTGAGTCAACAAACATGGCCAGGTAAGTGAGATCGGTGGAAGGGATATGCCATTAACTCGATAAGAATGCATTCGAGTCGAGTAGCTCCCAATTAAAAATCAGTCGGTCGTATCTGCCAAACTTACCTTAGACACCAAATTGTTGAGACAGAACCAATTGGGTTAGCCTACAATCCAGACTCTAACCACTGAGCCTAATTAGGTCTTAGCTTGATTGATCACTCACGTGACTCGATCTTGACCCAGACTTAATCCTATTAGGCTGGTCAATTTAAGCATTGTTGATCCCATCTAACCAACTCTTGATTCGGTTTGATCAACCGCTTAGACCTAATTGAGCTACCCAAGCTCCGAACCCAGATTTATGAATATGTCTTAGATCTGAAATTCTTAATTTTAGACCTAATTGATATTTCATAAACTTAATTCTTAATTAAGTCAAGGTTCATAAATAAAATATATAAATAAGATCCTAGGTTTTAGGATCTAGGGTTTTGCAAAAAGTAAGTTTTCAATTTTTGATTAAGGACGAACGCACAGCACTCCCTACACATCATAAGAACACCCCATCGAATGGAAGGAGAGGGCTTTAAACCCTACTTTGTTCTTATGACCGGACGGCCAAGAGGAAATGCCTTAATCAGAAATACAACTAATCTACAAAAACAAATTAGATCTAATCATATATCTCATATAAAAAAATAGATCTAATTAAAATATATTTTGCATATATATCTCATGTATCATGCATGCATATTTTTTAGATCTAAATTATCTCATAATTATCTAAAAAATTAAATTTAAATTTGATCATATCAAAATAAATTCTAATCTAGACACTTTTGTAGAACTATTCTACAACTAGTCTAAACATGCAACTATCATATCTCATATGAACAAATTAATTTTATTTTATTTTTTATTTTTAGATTTAATTATAATATTTATAATATTAAAAAATAAAAAAATAAATAGATCTAAAAATTATTTTTAATTAAATAAAAATTATGATCAAACTAGACTACATATAGAATAATTCTATTCCTAATCTAGTTATATATCTCATACATATTAGATCTAAATTAATTTATTTTAATTTTTTAATTTTTTAATTTTAGATCTAATCATATCTCATGTGACATCTAAAATTACTAATTAATTAATTAAAATCAAATCTAAAAATAAATTTAATAAGAACCATAGGCTCTGATACCAGTTGAAGGGAAATTTTTTTGATTTTTTGGTCCAGGTTCGTTCAGATCTGATTGGATCAAGAGATATATTTCAAAAATTTTTCTCTTAGATCTAATCAGATCTGATATTTTTTCAGATCTGATTCTTATTATTTTATGATATAATAAAAAAAATAAGATTAAATTAAATTTGAATTTAATTTTACCTTGATTTTGGGTAATCCTATTATCCCTGTTGATGATCCTTCGATTGCAGCTGGAAGGTTCTGGATCTAGCCACGCAAGTGCCTGGCCTCTATCGGTATCCACTCAAGCTTGGATCTAGAGATCCTCTTCTTCTCTTTTTTTTCCTTCCAAAAATTAGATCTGGATCTGATTTGGAGGATCTTCAAAATACCTTCTTGAAGATCTGCAGTCGTCCTTTGCAGCAGTGCAGCCTTCTTCCTTTTCGATCAGCCTTTTCTTGATCTGAATCGCACCACCTAATCCTGAAGAACCCAACTTTCTTGGACGTGGAGAGAGGAGAGAGGGCCAGATGTTGATGTGGAGAAGGGAGAGGGATAGCCTTGGGGCATGGGGTTTCTAAAAGGAACTCTAAAAAAGTGGGCGCAGACAGGTCTTATTTATAGACCTCTTGTGACATCCATGCAGTGCCTCTTCACCCAACCAATCACAACCCTTGTTTGATTCAATCAGATCTAAATCTGATTGGTGAGAATAGAGACCCCTGGATTCCTCCTTAGGTGGCGCCTAAGATTGGTCAAAGTTCTATAGTAGGGTCACTCTAGTTTGAAATCCAATAAGGGAACCTGGAGTCCCATCCGTATGGGACTCCAGGCATCCCTATCCATGGGCGCACGCCATCCTAGGCATGCACCCTTCTCCTTTCCAGGTTCTAGGCAGAGGGGACAAGCCCCTATCTACTCTCCAATAAGTGCATGACAAATGGGCAGATGTCCAAGGATCAAAGGTCAACGTTTGACCAAAGTCAAAGTAATAAGAATTAGCAGGTGACCAAAAATGGCAGGTGTTGTCTCAAAATTTATCTCATAAATTAAGACAACCTTTTTTGACTTGGACAAGCCTCCAGTCAGACCATATGAAGGTACCTGAGTTGAGCACAAACTCATTTGGCTCAGTCGAGGACAACTTTTTAATGATAGAAAAAGGGAAATGTTAGGCTTCAATCGAGTGCTAGCACGATTTTCTTGAACCTAATTGAATCTCATTCAAATCAATTGAACTGGATTAGTTCAATTGATGATCACCAGATTCAAACCCTTGTTTGTGTGACCCAGTTAGGTTCAGTTCTGTATGGTAATGGGATATGTCATGATCTCTCATCATAGACATCATCGAAACTCCTTTCGATGGATCAGAACTCTTCTGATTTAGAACAGCTAGAATGATCGATCATCTAAATCATTCTAATTGCTCCCAAAATCCACCAGTGACACCTAGCAGTATATGGTGGCAACCCATCAGAATTGAAAATGCGAACCTCTTGGTGCAGCTACCTGTGTGATTAAGTTCTTCTATCTTGAGTCCTCGATCAGATTAGGGTTAAGGTGAACTCGTCAAACCCTAATCTCTATCATATGATTTAATCATTCGATTCAAGTCCAATGTGAAAATCTTAAATAGAAACTCTTTCTATTATTTCACACTCTGCCATGGCCATGGGCTTATGGACTTGATTCTCATGATCATCATAGGGCTATTCCTCATCCATCGAGGTAGATAGATTCCATCTTGGTGCAATCCAATTCCTACAATGAACATGCTATAGCCAACATACACCTCAGGGTTCGAATGGCTAGGAGACCGAGTCATGGTGTAGTCAAACTATAACACCCTCAAGGTGAACTGTCGATGCATCTCAGGTCAAAGAACTAGATATACCACTACAGCATCGAGTCAGTCATCAACGAGAAGATAGACTTTCTTATGACTACTCGAGGTGGTCATGCTCAGTGCCTTCGTTCTCTAACGAGTACCTATACTCTCATCCCGATATCTCTACACCGTGGACTCAAAACTCATCTACTACAAAGAAGCAATTGTACACTAACCTTTTGAATCAATCATCATCCTCATGATGATCCTACGATCAGAAGCATTTTATGAGTTAATAATGAAAATTCTTATCTTAAATTTTCAACTCTTGAAAATAAGAATTATCATTACCATTAACTCAAGGGATGTATCACAGACACTAAATATACATATGTAATAGAAAATAATCTATTTTATTATTTATAATTAAAATTATAATTTTATCCTTAGAAGTATATTACAAGTGTCAGCCAATTCTGGCTTCTAGGGCACACATATCTAACATGCTATATATTTACTAAATAGAGTTTTCTCTAAGATAGTTTCTACCACACCATATGAGATATGGTATGGTAAGAAACCAAGTCTGAGTTATCTCAGAATTTGGGATTGTCCGACCCATATCAAAAGACAACAGGTGGATAAATTAGAGTCTAGGTTCTTTAGAGCTTGATTTATTAGATATCCTAAAGAGTCATTAGGATATTATTTCTATCTTCTGAAAGATCATAATATGATTATGACTCGACATGCCATCTTTCTTGAAAAATAGTTTATTCAAGATGGTGGCATCGAAAGATAGATTAAACTCGAGGAGAAAGTCTCTGATGAGAAATGAGCTAAGAAACCTATGGAATCTAATTAGATTGAGCCAACCCAGACACTACCTCCTCCACCTCATAGATCAAGAAGAATTTTTCGTCCTTCTAAAAGGTACTTAGGTACTATATCAGAAGACGTAGAGAAAATATTCCTCACAAAAAATAGGGTTCATGGTGATGATCCCAAAATCTATGATGAGGCGATATCAGATATTGACTTCGAGAAATGGTTAGAGGTAATGAGGTCAGAGATTGACTTAATGCGTTCGAACCAAGTCTGGACCTTGGTAGATCCACTTGAAGGTATAGTACCTATTGGATATAAATGAATCTTCAAGAGAAAGATAGGTGCCGATTAAAATATAGAGATATTCAAAGCAAGGCTCGTAGCAAAAGGATATAGTCCAACACTAGGGCATTGACTATCAAGATATTTTTTCGTCAGTAGTTATGCTCAAATCCATTCACATATTGCTTACTGTTGCAGCCTATTTCGATTATGAAATATGGCAGATGGACATAAAAATAACGTTCTTAAATGGATATCTTGAGGAAGATATCTATATGAAACAGTCACTAGGTTTTACATCCAGTGATAATGATCACAAGGTATGCAAGCTGCAAAGATCCATATATAGACTTAAGCAAGCATCTCAGAGCTAGAATGCTCATTTCAATGATGTAATCAAATTATTTGAATTCATTAAGAATGAGGAGGAGTCCTATATTTTCAAAAAGATCAGTGGGAGCGCTGTTATCTTCCTCATATTGTACGTGGATGACATCCTACTAATTGAGAATGATATTTTCATGTTAACTACGGTCAAAAGATGATTGTCTAAGAAGTTTTCTATGAAAGATCTAAGGAAGGTATCGTTTATTCTAGAAATTAAGGTCTATAGGGATAGACCGAATAGGATGCTGGGGCTCTCATAGAAAATGTACATAGAGGAGGTGCTAAAAAGGTTTAGCATGAAAAACTCTAAGAGGAGATTAGTGCCCTTCAGATATGGCATTCATCTCTTCAAGAAGATGTGCCCTAGCACACCTAAGGAGATTGAATGCATGAGCAAGATCCTTTATACTTTAGCAATAGGGAGTCTTATGTATGCCATGATATGTACACGATCTGATATTGCCCATGCTGTGAGTATCACGAGCAGGTATCAGTCGAATCCAGGTGAAGAGCACTAGACTTCTATGAAATATATCCTAAAGTACTTGAGAAGGACTAAGGATATGTATAATTTTTGGTAATAGAGAACTCCAAGTCCAAGGGTATACAGACTTGAATTTTATATCCAACATAGATGATCAAAAGTCGACTTCTGAAAGTCTATTTATTTGTAATGATGGAGCTGTCAGTTGAAAACGTTCCAAGCAAACAATGATAGCAAACTTCACCATGGAAGCAGAGTACATCGCTGCATCGAAGGCTGCAAAGGAGGCATTCTGGTATAAGAAGTTCATCGCAGAGCTCGGAGTGATGCCATCAGATGCCATCCCTTTGTATTGCGATAACAATGGCACCATAACCCTAACTAAGGAGCCGAGATCTCATCAGAAATCTAAGCACATCAAGTGGTGATACCATCTCATCCGCAATTACCTCGAGAAGAGATACATCGAGGTCAAAAGAGTCGACACTGTAGATAATGCGGCTGATCCATTGACAAAGTCATTGAGCCAACAGAAGATCAAAGCCCATCTTGAGAAGATAGAACTTAGATTTATAGCCAATTGACTTTAGGTCAAGTGAAAGTTTGTCAGATGTGTGTCCTAGAAGCCAGATTGGCTGACACTTGTAATATACTTCTAAGAATAATTTTATAATTTTGATTATAAATTAATAAAAAAAAATTATCATAATATGTATTTAAAGTGTCTGTGATACATTCTTTGAGTTAATTGTAATGACAGTTCATATTTTCAAGAGTTGAAAATTTAAGACATGAATTCTCATATTTAACTCATAAATTGCTCTCAATCGTAGAATCATCACGTGAATGGTGATCGATCTGGAAGATTGATGTATGATCGCTTTCTTAGGATAGATATGTCTTAAGTCTATGGTGTGAAGACACCAAAGCAAGAGTATAGGTACTCATTAGAGAACAAGAAAACTAAGCATAACCATCTCGAGCAGTCATAAGAAAGTCTATCTTCTCATTGATGACTGATTTGATGCTGCAGTAGTGTGTCTGATTCTTTGATCTGAGGTACATCAGTAGTTTACCTTGAGGGTGTTATAGTTTGACAACACCATAACTCGATCTTCTAGCCATTTGAAATTCTGAGGTGTATGTTGGTTATAGCATGTTCACTATAGGAATTAGATTGCACTAATAAGGGATCTATTTACCTCGGTAGATGAGGAGTAGCCCTATGATAACATAAGGTTGAGTTCTTAAGCCCATGGCCATGGTAGAATGAAGATGATAGAAAGAGTTTCTATTAGAATTTCACATTGGACTCGAATTGAATGATTAAATCATATGATGGATGTTGGGTTTGACCAGTTCACCTTAATCCTAATCCTGTCAGAACTTAAGATAGAAGAACCCAATCACACAGGTAACTGCATTGAGAGGTTTGCCTTTAGTTCTGATGGATTGCCACTATATACTGCTAGATGTCACTAGTAAATTTTGAGAGCAATTAGAATGATTTTAATGATCGATCATTCTAATTATATGAATTAGAAAAATTTTGGTCCATCGAAAGGTGTATCGATAATGTCGATGATAGAAATCGTGACATATCTCATTACCTTATGGAACTGAATCTAACTAAATCACACAAACAAGAATTTAGGTTTGGATGTCATCAATTGAGTTAATCTAGTTCGATTGATTTGGATAAGATCCAATCAGGTTCAAGATAATCGTGCTAGCACACGATTGAGCCTGACTTTCTCTTTCTATATTCTTTCTGATTTATCATAACTGAGTTAAATTTAATTTGACTCATTGAATGGGTTTAATTTCATCTAATTGAAATCTATCCAGGTTAGATTAATTATAAAAATTAAATTCATTCATGGTGAAATTGGACTAGGGTCAAAAGTTGACCTAATTAAGAGAACTGAGGGTCACCTGATCAAAGGCTTCTAGAAAATTCTCTGAAAATAATTTTACTCTGATTTTTGGATATGTGATTGGGCTTAAGTCATACTTTGGGTGAGCCTAATTTCATGATTTTTTATGGTGCCTAGATTGGGTTTCTAATACAGTTTGATTTGGATCAAACTCTTTAAGAGAGGAGTCCCATGCGCCATGGACTCCTCCTTATCCTTTCTTCACGCCAACTTGGGAGGAGTTTTGGGTGACAAGACCTGATGAAGATTAGGTGGGCGATGTGGGTTATCATATTGGAGTCCTAGATGATCAAGCAAATGAGTTGCTTGATCACTTAGGAGTCTAGATGGCGCAAGGAACTTGTATAAAAATACCTGCGCATAAGGCCTTTGTAGAATTCTGATTGCCACATCCATATGCTGCCACCCCTTTCATCTCCCATGCCCCCTCAGATCCTCTCTCTTCCCTTCTTCTACGTGCCAAAGGTTGGGTGCAAATCCAAAAAAAAGATCTAATCAAATTGTGATGAGTTTAGCATCTATGCGATGGTGTTTGTGAGACGGACAAGTAACCTTCTCAAATTATTTTGAAGGTTCTTCAGATTAGATTTAGATCTGATCTTTGAAAAAAAGATTTATGAAGAGAAGACGTCCAAATCCTGCCCGAGTGGATACTGATAGAGGCCAAGCGCGTGCGTAGCTTCTTCCAAAATCTCAAAAAAGATTAGGATCATCGTAGGATAATCATATTACCCAAACAAGATAATAAATTAAATTTAATTTAATTTTTTTTTTTAATTTTTAATATTAGATCATCATGATCAGATCTAAAAACTCTTAGATCTGATTGGATCGTTTAAAAATTTTTTTAAAAAAATTTACTCTAGATCTGATCAGATCTGCACAATTCTGCGATAGAAAATGAGATTTTCCTACAGTAATTATCTTATAATTATTTTTCTTTAGGCTTGCATTATATTAGGAAGGCTAATTTTTTCTTATTATTGTATGCATTATATATATATGTGTGTGTGTGTGTGTGTGTGTGTGTGTGTGTGTGTGTGTGTTGGATAGCAAATCAATAAAGAATAACCCATTCATTTCATTTTCTTTAATTATTATTTATTTATTTATTTATTTATTTTTCTCTCTCTTAGTTGGATTAGAAAAATTTTAGATGGAAAACTTTGGGAACTTTTTTTTTCTTTTAGATGAACTAGAGGATCCATTAGGAAAAGGATCTAGGGGACTTATCATGGACCTGGTAAACCCCGGTAAATGATCCTAAATTGAAATCACAGTGATCTTTCCTTGTATTGATCTCAACCCTAATTTTTGTAGATTTGAACTTATTAGATTTTTAATCAACTAGTCGAGTCATCACAATCTGATCTACTTGGTTTGCCAAACATCATTTTTTGGTTGGTCAGGTCCTTTTTTTCCTAATCTTTCCATCATGATCCAGTTATTTTATGTTTTTGTAATTATTGATTTCAGTTATGTATGGAAATGATCAATTAAACAAGGAGACAATGAATAGGAGGATTTACACTCTAATCTCTAAATCAAGGTAAATTTCTAACTATTTATTTAGTTATTAGTCATGTCTTAGATGGTGTCGAGAAATTTAAGATTAAAAGTAAATAAGAAATTAGAGTTTTGAAAATAAAAATCTAATAATAATTTATTATTTTTTGCTGATGGTTGATCGAGGATATATTGGGATTATGTTATTGATTGGACATGCTAGTCATGGACCGATAAAGTCTATTCCAGAGTTATCGTCAATAGAGGCAAGAATCTATGTACATGATCATCATTATATGTGCTATTTTTATAGTTGAATTTGTATTGTTGATTTTATATCATTGGATTAGTATTAATAAATTTATCTTGTTTGAGATACAATTATTTCTATACAATTTTTTGATATGAGTATATTTTATATTATCTATATATGTGTATCAGTGATATAATGATAGGGTTATATGCTTATGAAATGCTTATCTTGTTCATACTATATAAAAATTGAAATTGATTTGATAAAATTAACATGTCATAATTGGATGAAAAAGATATAGTTTGGACTAATCTCATTATGTGGATAGCCAATCAGGAGTTTATGCTTGAGACAACCTCCACGGGCTATACCTAGGATAGCCTCTACAAGCTTACGTATGGGATAGTCAATTAGAAGCTAATATCTGGGACAGCCTTTATAAGCTTATGCTTGGAATGGTTGCCACGGGCTTACATATAAAAATTTAATTAGTCATGGACTGAGACATGATCTTGATTAATCTAAAGCTAGAAAGAAAAGCAAATGTTAAGAAATATGAAATTATGATAAGAAAAATAGTTGACAAGACATGAAACTAATGTTGAATAAAAGATTTTATTTATTGGCATATAGTAACATATTTCTTTTAACAAGACATATATTTGATATATGCTTATATGGATGTTTGAGTTATTCTGAATATTTAATATAAGATTGTTAGATGTATGCCCTAGAAGCTAATCTAACAAACATGTTGTATTTATTTTAAGACATAAATTTGCACTTGACATATTTATTAATAAAATTTAAAAAAAATTATTTCATTCTTGTGTTATGTGTATTTGAATCATCCAAGAAAATAATAAGATGATGACATATATTCTCAAGAGTTGAGAATTTGAGGCATGTATCATGATGGTTAATTTCTAAATTGCTTTCAACTGATGGATTATCACATAGATAGTGAATGATTTGGTGAGGTTGGTGCATGGGTTACTTTCTTCTAGATAGACGAGTCTTGAGTCTACAATATAGGGATACTGAGTGAGAGTACATGTGATTATTAGTAAACAACGATATTGAATGTGATTAATACAAGAAGTCACTTGGATGTCTACTCACTCGTCAGTAACTTTCTCGATGCTGTAGTTATGTGAGTAGTTTTTTGACCTGCGGTACCTCGGCTATTCATAGTAAGGTTGCTATAGTTTAACTGTACATTCTCTCAGTCTCCTAGTCATTTAGATTCTTGCGGTATATGTTGGTTATAATAGGTTTGTTGTAAGAGGATAATGCATACCTAGATGGAAACTATCGATCTTAGTAGTTAAGTAGTTCTATGTAATTTATGAAGTTAAGTTCTTAAGACCATGGCCATAGTGAAGTGATTAATGAAAAAGAGTTTTCATAAGAAATCATGATTTGAACTCAAGCTAATTAAATCTTACATATGATAGATGATGGGGTTTAACAAGTTATTCATAACCTCCATTTTGTCGGGACTCACAATAAAAGAATCGAATCATATATTAACACACCTAGAGATGCGGACTCTTTTATTCTGCTGGATTGCCGCTACATACTACTAGACATTACTGGTGGATTGTGAGACTCATGAGAATTAATTGATGGTTAATAATTTTTATTGGATGAGTTGGAATTATTTCAATCTATTAAAAGAAGTTTCGATGATATTTATGATAGAGATCATGATATGTCTCACTACCAAAACTAATAGAACCTACGAGGTCACACACAAAATGGATTTTGACTTGATCAAATAATTGAATTGTGAATTTGATTCATGGATAAACTCAATTATCAATTTGATTAATGATTGGAGTGAGTTGTAAAAGTTATAAGAGAGGACTTACTAAATGTTAGTAAGTTTGAGGAAGAATAATTAACAATTGTTGCTGAATTAATTATTAATTATTTGATTTGATTATTTAATTAATGTTTGGGCTTAATACAAATTAAATTGGATTTAATTTGATTCACTTTGGACCTGATCTTAAGATTTGGATTTGACTAAACATAATTGAATTTGGAATTGGATTGGATTCAAACCAAATTCAATTTGGGCTAGAAATTGAAATCCCAATTGGATTGAGATTCTCTCTCATCCCATAAGCCTAAGATAGGAAGGAGAGGCGCACATGAGGGCATGTCCCAAGGTTAGGACATGCGACCTAGGAAAACTCTCTCCTCTCTCTCTTATCTCTCTATTCTAATCTGATTTTAAAGTTTGAATTTGATTCAAATTGAAAGATAGATGAATAAGGATATGGGGTCTATAAATAAGATCAAGATGAGGGGATGCCTAGATAATTAATTGGATTGATCCCTCTTCTCCCTTGTTGCCGCCCACCATCCACCTCTCTTTCTTGTTGCCATTCAAGAGGAAGAGTCATCTTCCTCTCTTCTTTCTTCCTCTCTAATAGATTCTTCTTCATAGTTTCTTGATAAGAAAAGAAGAAAAAATAGATTCAATTTGAAAAGAGAAAGATTTGCAAAGAAGCTAGCACCCCAGTGATCTTTGAATTTTTTTGATCAAGATAAATCCTGTGTGGATACTTATAAAGGTTGGACACTTATGTGGCTTCAAGAAACCTTAAAGGATATCTACGGTTTTCAGATCGTGGTGAAAATCTACCCATGCAAAAGGTAAATTTTAGGTCTTTAATATATTACATCTTGATCTTATATATGCAATGATTCTTGGGTATCAGATATGATCTCCATGCATCTTTAATTAGATTAGATCTAATTAGATTTAAAGAGTTAAGATCTGAAATCTTTTTTTTTTTTCCATTGCATAATTTTTTTTAAAATTTCTACATGCATGCATGTCACTATGAGATGGCATTTTCGTCAAAATTTCATATTTTATTATTTATTATTATTTTAAAATTATATTATTATATTGATGTTGTTGTGCGGAGATTCTTGTTGAGTTGTAAAATCCATCATTCTTTTTCCTCTCTTTTTTTCTAGAGTTACAGGAAACTTGTATTTGACTAAAATTGAGATCTCGATTTGAAAGAATTGATTTGATAGAGCATCAATTGAGTTTTGTAAGTTATATATGGTTTGATATTTGTTAACGTGGAATATTTGTTATGAATTTAAATCAATAGTATTTATGAGGTCTTGAGGTTGTAATAAATTTTAAAATCTTATATGATCTTTACTGCATCGCTCTAAGGTTCATGCGGCCATGCTACATGGTCGATCTGGATGCTGGATTTAGAGTATGATAAAAAATAACAACTCTACTATGTATACCACCCACTATTCTGCATCTGATAGAGAAATTAGGCAAGCTTGCTGGGGTTAACCCAGGTATAGAGGAATGGCTCCTTTAAAGTTCCAGTCGGAAAGAAAACCCACCAGAAAGATGCTTTTCTCCTCAAAGCTCCAAAACCTTAGAACGTGCATGCTCTGCCCGATACGAGACCGAGGCCAAGACAAAATTCAACCATTCATGCTGGGGTCCCTTGGAGTCATATGCTTCCGTACCTCGACAACCGTTAATTTTGATAATATAAGAGTGCTAAGTAGTATGGTAGGGCCATTCGAACAGCAAAAGACATTAGCTGCCTCTAAATTAGACTTTGTGTCCGGTTCGGTCGTCCAGGAGGAAGGTGGAGATCCTGGCTCTTGGGCAACTCAATGGCCGCTTATGTACAAGTAGCATTCATAAAGTGCAAACAACCAATTCTCTTATTCGATGGCAAGTTATGGAATTGACAAGCTGGTGATTACATGCCGATAGACTTCACGTGCGTTTCTTGTATATTTTTTTTGGCAGCAATTTTTGGTCATATTACAAATGTGGGGTCCGCTAAGAGGCTTTTGATGCCATCTTAAAATCTTAGATTTCATGTCCCTAAATCTCTTTTATTCAACTGCGGTGCAGTTGCCATCCTAGATTTCTGATTAATGTATCTGTAAGGGACTACATAAATAGAGAGAGGAGGATGTATTTGGTCCATGCGGAATTATTTTCATTTTTTTTCAGAAGGGCGGATGTAAATGGAGTGATGAACTCAAGAATCAGTAATTGATTGGTTTGAGGTTCAGTTTATGATCCATTATTTGCTGGTTATGTTTGGAACTTTGGATGGAGAAAAAATATATACTTTTTTTTTTTTTTCATTCAGTTTGATAAAGTTTAATATTACAACTGGTCTTTGCTTTTTCCAGTAACCTGAAGTGAGTGACAGATACGGTTGGAATCTTGCGACTTTTTTTTTCTGAAAGCTACTGGTGGCCGCCACCGTTCTTTTATTCATCAAGGAAGAGGAAAGCAGAGCATACAGCCAAAGAAAAGCAGAGTATACAACAAAAGAAAAGGAAGAAGCAGGACATTCAGAACACTCCAGGCTTGTTGATGGCCGGAGCCTGGAGTGTCACAGGAGGAAGTCAAGCTAGAGTCTTTCACACTCCCTTAACCAAGTCCGGTAACCTCTTTATACGCTACCAACTTTCCCCTGTTCGGCCAGAGAAGATCCCCTGCAAAGGTTGGACCAGAGATTGAACAATTGCAATCCTTCAGCTGCAACAGAACTGATTGAAGCCTTTTTATTGAGGAACTCTCTCTCCAGCAGGACCAAGTCATGGCTCCAATTAACATCAAAGCAGCCGACCGTGAATACCTCAGAAAGTTTTTTTGTTGTCCTTTGAAGGTGGCATGTGTTGGCAACAGTCCAAGCATTAGCTCTGTTTTGGCTACCTACAAATTTGGAATTAAAACCTGAGTTGGCTTAGAGCAGTTTAACTTGCAACTAGAATGGTGATTTGCAAACTATTATTTGCGAGAGTAAGGGGAATTAACTTAACACTCTATTACCACCTACCATATGATCCCATTACAACTGCCCTGCTCCCAAGTGTCATGGTCTTTTAACCCCAAGGCGATCTCAACATCCATCAAGCCTTAATTTGCAATTAAAGCTGCAACAACATTCGAACCAAAACAAACAAATGCAATTTGAAATGAGAAAGATATTTCACCATTCACTGCAATTTTGATTGCAAGAAATCACAAGGTCGACACTATTATTCATTAGGGGCTTATATACAGTCCAGTCTACGAGACGGGCATATGAAGCCATCACCCTATCAATTTGTATAAATCTAGTGATGTTGCCTTTTATAGGGTATTTCCAGCATACTATTTTTACAGCTCATGTTGTAGAATTGGACCTCTCTGGTTCAACCTCAAATAGGAGAAATGTTACTCTATTTTACTGATATTAAGAAGACACAGTATATTTCAATAAATATACCGTTTTGCAAAAGCGTGGCTGCTATTTTATACGGGGCAAAGCGGAGGCAAATAGAATGTAATTTGACCGAGCTTTTGAGAAAAAAAAATATTTATTTTAAAAAAATAAGATATTTGATCAAATTTATTTTAAAAAATAATTTATTTTTAAGTGACAGCAGAAGTAATTTTTTTACGGTAGCAAGAAAATAGAAAATTAAAACTTCTCCTTGAAAGCAAAAGCAGAAAAAAAAATAATTTTTTTAAGATAAAAATATTCTTACTCAAAATTATTATTTATCATAACTATCTCTATTTATTTTCAGCTAACTCTTCCATTATTTAGTGAATGATGTATTTTAATATATTTTGATATATATATATTATTATATAAAAATTATATAAAATATTCAATATGTATTATTTAATTATATTTATATTGATTAAAATTTTAATATATTTTTTTATTATTTTATTATTTTATTTTAATTAAATTAAAAAGTAAAATAATAAATTAAAATTAATTATAATAAATATTTAAAATTATTTATTTATTTAAATAATATTAATTATAAAGTAAATCCATACATGCTTTTTTTTCGTAATTTGATGGTCAAAAATATTTTTTTTAAAAAAATTTGTTAAATATAAATTACTTCTTAAATATTGATAAAAATGCTTATTAAATAATTTTAGTATTTAAATTTAATTTTAAAAAAAAATAATTTTAAAATAAGTTGATCGGCCAAACAGACTCTAAGCCATGAGAGATCCAATTGTGGCATATGAAGCCTCCATCTGAAAGCGATGTAGAAATTAATTTTTTAAGAAGCACTGCTAGGGGATCCCATTTGGTGCACATAAAAAATACTTCCGCCACTTTGTCATTAGATATTTGGTTTAAAAAGGATCGGATGAGCAGGGATAATTAAATACAAAATTGCCAAGCAAGCATAGGCTGATTTCATTCGGACATGATGTTTTCCTCCTTCGGAGATGCCATCACGGTGGATTTGGCTCCTTGGCTCGAGGAACTCTCTGACTCTCCCTAAAGAATTGATGATTGGGAGGATGAGTCATTCTGTCTTTGCTATTGCTAGGCTGTTTTGAACGGCATATAGTCTTTTCTGACCAGGTTTGCACGTGGGATTTCTCCACTTAGAGTACTAATTAATCGCCATCTTGCTATCGGACAAGAGTAAGGTCTTGGGTGCTCAAGTGAGCACGATCCTCTGCGGTACATCATATGGGCGGTGCATCGTCATGAACGGATATAGATTATACGATGCACGTTGCGTGCGTGCGATGCATACAAGAAGGGGTACATCGCTATAGAAGACTCAATTTGTCGAGAACCTATCGGCAAGACATGGAATGAGTGAGAGAGAGAGAGGTTGGGGAGGCTGGAGGGAGAGCATGCGATATCAGAATAACCTTCTCATGCAACTGAACCAGGAGCATCTAAGAAGTTATCATCCAAACAGCGTATTACTGCATTTGTACATAAATAAGGGTACATATATACACACACACACTGCTAAAATTAGCTGGAAATACGAAGGAAAACAAAAACTAAACTCCAGCTGCATGCTAGTCCAGGAGCACACTAAAACAAAACCATAAAAAAGCAACACACACACAAACAAGGAGCATAAGTGGAACCTCATAACCTAAACTTTCTTATTGATCATCACGGCGTTCGTATGGTTAAAAGAATGTCCAGCACCAGGACTGTGCCCTGGAGCCGTGGGTCGAGCATCACTGGTGTCCACCATAGGTGCATTGTCTCCATGGATTGCGGCTGGCGCAATGGGACCTTCCACCATACCTTTGCCAACCAACCATCTCCTGCACAGCTTAGTCTCGTCTTCCACCAAAGGCGTTCCCTCCGAAGCGAAAGTTTCGAAGGCAAAGATCATAAGGATAAAAAGAGCATGTGCGCAGAAGGGCTTGGTGGCAGCCATTAGCGAGGCATGCACAGAGAGATATATATAGATAGAGAGAGGGAGAGGGAGATGAGAGATGAGGGCTTAATTAATTAGATAACTCTCTCCTTCTCCTTCTCCTCCTTAGCGGGGGATGATACTCCCGCTAGTCTGCCTGGTATTTATAGGAAAGTTCCCACTACTGTAGGGCTCGTAAAGAATGGTGCGTGGCAGTAATAAAAGAAGAATAGCGTGGCATACCATCTCTGGATCGTCCTGTGCAACCACATCTCTTTTCTCCCGTTCTCTTCTTTCGGCCTACCTGCGCAGGCTGCGCATTTCAGGACCGAATTGAGAAATTACTGACTGGACTTCATTAAATATATCGTAGCACAGAGCGAAAAGCATACATGATAGTGCGTGTTGTTAAAAAGATAAAACGTATTAATTATCTCTGATCCACCGTGAATCAGGTCCAACCAATAATTTTTGTAATTTTGCAATTGAAGCAGATACCGCTGTAACTGTAGAACTACCTGGTGTTTTTTTTTTTTTTTTTTTTCCAGCGCCTAAACCTAAAGCAGCATGTAATATTATGAAAATAGTTGGTGGTTGCTTGCTTGGACTCAAAGAATCACTTTACCATGTAATTGAACTTATCTATATTTGTTGGATTATTTCCCTTGTCAGTTAAGTATGACCCTTGCTAATTGCTCAGCAGTGAAGATGCTCAAAATGCTCGATGGACTTTGAATTCATATCTGCCATATGTAAGAGTTTTCTATTTATGTGACCCTATCTAGCTGGCTCTTTCCACTTGCCAAGAGTAGACCATGCCAGTGAGAATGTGCACATCGCACGGTCACGGTAATGCTAAAGTAACCTTTTAGCATCATTCTTTGTGCATTACTATTCATTTTTATAACTGTAAATAGGATTTCGCTGATTATATATAATAGATGGAATAAAGACATCTAGTTCCTACTTATTTCCCCCAAAATTACAAAAAAAAAGGTGTTTCCTTATTTTTAAGGTCCCACTGACTGTAACTTCTAGGGGAGTTTGTGCAATCACATGTTCATTAATAATATAAAAAATAATTTTTTGTACTACTTCATAGCACATTAAGCGTCCTCCTGCTTTGGGCCCCATATCAAGCTTATGGTCGATAGACGGTCTTGTGTTATCTTTGCTTCCTGATTTGCCTCCTGCCTACATGCAAATGGTTAATGGTGGTTTCCTCATAAGATATACTTTTTATGGTATGCTTTAAGAAAAGAGAAATAAAATCGAATCTGAACTAGCCAAATCTGGATGTATTGAAAAACTGGCAAAATAGGTTGAAGCAATCTCTCTTATTTCTCCCTTCTCAAATGTTTATTTGGTATACTTGAGTTTACTCATTTGGATTCTCAAATGCCTAATGCTTAATGAGCGTCAAGAAAATTTCAGAGAAAAGAGAGAAAGAAGATAAAATTAATCTTTACCTACTCAGAAGTCCTCTAATTATTTGGATATCTAAGATAATATTTTTTTTTGATATATCTAAGAAGATTTATATTTAGTTTAATATCCATTGTGGGACTATTCTAATTAAAAACTTAAAATTTTGAATTAAATATATAGTAATAAACCAAGGGATACAAACTCCATCCTTTATTTCCCAACTATTCACATGCGCCAAAAAGATAGATTCCCTCGTCCTTCCCACTAAGCTTAGAAATATAAGTTCGTTTATTTGGACGGTTCCTATGAGAGCTTAGCATGATCTTGGTCGACAAAACCTGCCTTCCAACCAGAATCCCTCTAAACAAGAGGATCATTCTATTGAGGGTAGAGCCTTTTCCTTGAAAGTTGGGAGCTAGGAGCAAAGATTCCTTCAATTTAGTAGGGAGGAGTAAAGTGCTTTTCTAGACAAGGGGAGAGGAGCCTTGATTATTTATATAAATAAATAAATCAACCTTTATTAAATACATAACAGGGAAGCAACTAGTACTTAATAGCTGATTTCGTATTACTTGACAGAGTAAGGTGTAGCTATCATCTTCCCTCGGTTGATGTAATTTTGGTGCTTCCTATATGCATATGGGATGAACTGTTGGTATTTTCTGCATTTGTATGAGTTAAAAACTTCATCAGTTTGGTCCTTTGAACTATTAGGGAGTGTTTGATTCACCATCAGAATCGGAATTGCAATATATTACAATGAGAATCAAAATAGTGATATCTCTCGAAGCATTCAGTTTATGATTGAAATTAGAATCAAAATCGAAATGAAGATTTAAATCTTTAGGAGAGAGCATGGATTGAATTTTAGAGAAATTGGGCCATCTAATTCTACTTCAGAGTTGGAATTAGAATGAACTTTCCTCAACCAAACAATTTGCATTCCCATTCCCATTCCAGCCCCCAACTATCCCCGACAAAGCACTCCCTTAGTGTACTTTGTTTATGTTTGATGAAAGCTTTTGGTTCTCGATTGTTACCAAAAAAACAAAACAAAACAAAACAAAAGAACCTTGATTTATTTACTAATATATGTGGCATTCAGATTTAATTAAGAATGTAAAACCATGCCAAAAGCTTTTGATGTCCCATTATCTTATTTCATGCAAGGTCCTGAAGCATGGGTTTTATTAATTACTATAGTTTTTGCGGTTGGGTAGATACTCTGGTCACTTGCCCTTTGACTAGCTGTAAAGAGAGAGGAACTGATTAAATAGTGGAAGAGCCAGTGACTCATTGATGTCTTTCCAGTATCGTTTGTTAGGTCGCCGTATTATGTGATGGCATCGAGTGCAAGACAGAGAGTATCCACTAGCAAGCCTGATGAGAATCTCCCGACTTCCAACGTAGGATGTCGGTAGGAGAATCTCCTAGCATGAAGGGGAATCATCCCAGAATCTACCCACGTGCAATCTACCCACGGGCGAGTGCACATGGAGGAGACGAAGGGCATCACATGACGAGCAACCGCCAAGTTGCGGCGGAGTCCGCGGTGGTTGGCTGGTTGCACGAGGAGTTGCTCAGCTGGAGAGCATTTGAAGTCTAAGGTGAGACACGCATGACAGCCTAAATTGGCTCCTTTCTAGTCCTCCGAATAGGTTTTGCCTTGTTATGAACTTAGATGTATGATTGTTGTCATATCTTTTTTTTTCCTTTCTCCTCCTCTTATATAAAGAGATGGATTATCTTATGGGGGAATTGATGGGTATCTCATTGTATTTTCCACAGCACAGAGATAATTAGCTACCCAATCGATCATCCATCATGCAAGAAATCACCTAATTTTCTCAAAACTGGTGGACAATCTTTCCGATGATGATGCCATGCAATGTGTGACGGCTATGACCCGAAATGTCCTGGACCACTTTGACATTACGTATGGTGGCTGGTGGTCCGCAACATTCCTTCCGAAACATCAATATACGAGTGTTCAAGCGGTTAAACATGTTACCGTACCGAGAGGGAGTGCCCGAGGTACATCCAGTTCCCCGGCAAGAAGAGAAGAGTTGCCATGTCCCAAGGCTGGAAGCAAGTAGTTGGGCGGAGATCCTTCAATATACACCGTTTTAACTTGCACGTATATGATTTCTCTTCTTTTTTTTTAAAAAAAAAAATATTCTTGAAATAAAATATAGCCCTACAACAAACTATAAAAAATAGAATACATCAATAATTAAATTTTTTTATATATTAAATAATAAACTTTATCGATGACCAAGCAGAAACTGACGTCTACGCGAGAAACAAAGAGCTCTATGCGCACAGAAAGACTTGTCGATGAAACCGGCATGATTAATACGCACAAAATACCTTTTTTTCCCCTCCTTTTCTTCAGCTTTTTCCTTAGTAAAATTTTTAACCATCCTTAAAATATAACATAATAATATAATAAATAATAAATTATAATAAACATGATACTTCAACAATCAAAATTTTGTTACACATGAAGCAATAACTATATCATCATACCGGTGTCCATATAGTGGATGGAAGGGCGTCGCACAAGTTGGACCTCAATTTGAAATACATATAACAGATAATACACTAAACAATGAACTTTAATAATGCCCGAGCATATTGATATTGGTGTAATTAAAATCTATTGTATATTACAATGAGCTTTACACCTGCAACATTAGGGTAGAACAATTCTAACTAATAATTTCTCTAGTAAACTAGATATGGTCTCTCTTTCTCTCCTATACATTTATATACATACCCATACATGTGTGTGCGTACAGGGCATTCTGATGCAGAACTCATCCGTCGTCCACACAAATTTTAAGCCCTCCGTATAACCAAGAAAACCAAAATATATAGATAAAAAATAACTATTAGAACAAGAGACGAGTCATTCCAAGTGGAGCTCGGTACGATTACTCCATCCATTCTCAACATGTTCATCCCATCTTAAGGACTGGGATATTTAATCACCGTACCAAGTTTAAAAAAACCATCAAGAATGATGAGTTGTCGACTCGACGCACAAAATCAAGAGCAATCCGTGTACGGGAAGGAGGCATCTCGGAGCCAACCTGTATACCTTGAATCATATTCTTAGAGAAAACTTGGAAAGCTTTGGGAATAATTCTTTTAAGCATCAAATGCTATTTGGAGAACCAAAATTTTTCTGGCTCAAGATTGGACAAAAAGCCAGCTATTGGAAAGGAGAGAAAAGAAGGGAAATTATACACACCAACTGAGCTCATGGTCGCACTCTACATTCTGTAATCAGCATTCAAGAAGTTCTCATACTGAGTTCCTTTAAGGGAATGGTAGACATCATCCCAGTTCCGAACCTGGTCAGATAATGGCCTTGTGTGTATTTTTACATGACGACTGGCCAGCTTTCTCTGAGGCACTTTAAGGAAGTCCAGAACATCCACCATTTTCTGGAGGAAAACAAAGTAGATGTTATGGCAAAACTGGTTTGAGAAACAAATTAAGATGTTTCTAAACAAAAAGAAAGTAGAGAACTCACAGTGCGGTTCTGAATGAGATCTTCATAGTAGACAACAATGTGGCGTGTGCTGTTAAAGTATTCAAGAGCACCGGCGGTTGACTCCCCCGTGCTTCTCAGATGCGACATCAATGATGTTGCATTAATCGTAGGTTTGTATCGTGCAAGAACTTCAGCCTGCAAGCAATTACCAACCAAAAAACTCAGAATCTGCCTAGAATTTTCTTTCGCTATGTACAAGTCCGTGCCAGCATGCGATGAGAGAGATTGACCTCGACTTTTGAATGTACGTGAGCTTTATGCGTTCCATTTAACTGCTTGGTGTTTCGATCATGATTGTTTGCTAGTATTGAGACCATCTGGCGGAGTTGGTTTCTTCTAAAAAGGAATATTGCAGAGACCCCTCTTATTTTGAAGTAATCAACTATTTTTTCATGATTTGCCATAAGACCCTGCAGTAACAATGAGACAATGGGTGTCAGATAGATTATCATATTCTATAACTATTGAGGGGAAAACATACAGAACAATTACCATCTAACATGGCCAGATCTCTTAATTTCCTAGCATATTTCTAAACAGAAATTCGCCATTCAATTTAAAAACATGCTTGGCTATGTTGGACGTGGCTTTAGGCGCTGGTAGGTTTTTCATCCTTCCAACTTTTCACTTTCCTAAAACATGTATATTAAAAAAAAAAAAAAAAAATGGTTCTCCATTTCTATCTATTCCAACCTTTTTCCTCTATCATCCCTTTTCAGTGTCCTTGGTTTCGTTTCTCTCTCATGGTCACAAATCAATTGCCGAACATCTAACGGCCATAAATTCAAAAGCCTTGCTAGAATTTCTCCATGATGCTTTCTTACATGCTTGCCTCTTTGTGAGTCCACTTATTCAAATATTCACAGGCTGTTGGTTCTAAATCTCTCTTCTATTTGGTTGGGGGGGAGGGGGGGCTGGCTCTAGAATGTGAATAAGAATAAGTGACTCCCACTCCAACGATTCATTTGAGAGAGTCCCGTTGGAGAGAATTGGGCTCTAGAATGGGAATGAAAATGAGTGACTCCCACTCCCAATCCCGCAAAACCCAATCCCCGCTCTCCTCCAAGTATTCAAATCCCATTATGTCAGGTTTACTTTGAAAAATTAATTTTCCAAACAATACCCTCTATTTAATTGGTTTTCCAAAAATGCCCCAATCAGCCATTCAGTTTCCAATTCTAAATTCAGTCACAAACCAAATGCATCGGGAATATGACCATTCCAATTCCCATTCTAATCCATTCCGATTTCAATTTTTGGTCATGAACCAAGCACACCCTAAGTTCTTTTGTTTCTATTATTTTAATATTAAAATTTTGACATATGGATCTTAGGATATGTAATTATTATCGATACAAGAATTTTTTATACTTAAAATCAATTTTCATGGTATTTCAAATTAATTTTTAATAATTTTTACTAACTTGTGATGAGATGAACAGGATAAATTATTAATAATAAGGGTGGCAATGGGTCGGGTATGGATCGGGTCAGCCTATATCCATACCCATCCCGCAAGTAAAAATTTTATATCTATACCTGCCCCGTACTCGCTTCAGATCGAATCAGGTCGGGTCAAGTAGAGATGTGGGTCAGATCAAGTCGGGTATATAAGAGAAATTAATCGGATCGGATCGGGTACATATAAATAATATAAAATCATCATAATTTTGAATGAAAAATATGTATTAAAATTATATCGGATTGGGGCATACTATTACCCATATCCGATCCGAACCCGTTTCGGGTACTTTTTTTAGAACCAATACCCATGCCGGTTCCAATCGGGTCCGGTAAAACCTGCTCCATTTGGATCGAGCACCTGGCAGCTCAGATAAAATTGCCACCCCTAATTAATAAGCCTACCAGATCCCAACAAACAAGTTGCTGTTTAATGTTCCAAATATATCAAAACTTGAGTTTAAAGTCACAAAAAAATAATGGCAGGTTTCCTGACTATTTTTATGTATTTAACATATTCAGCATCAATGCATACTAGTAAGCAAGGAAAGATTTGGTTGTGTCCAAACTAAAAATTACAGAACGAAGTTACAGAACATCACAAATTCCGCATGTCTAAATCTTAGCCTTATTAGCTTTTTTTACAAGTCATGTCTTTAATGTTTTTGTTCCTTCATATCACTTAAAGCCTCTTTCTCCCAATCATCTTCTCGACTTTAGAAATTCACAGCCAAGTTAATAACTTTCATAATGCATGCCAATGAGATCGAAAACTTTTTACTTAGTAGATAAAAGATTAATTTCTCTCTTCTAACAGACTACTAAAGAATGCTAAAACTTCCTCTTAATTTTCAAATCTCCAGCACCATAATTTTGGGAATTTAATGTTTTCATTTCATTAATTCTTGTTTGCACCACAAACATCCATACGTACTAATCAACATTAAATTATAAAAATCACATGTGGAAGTATTAACAACATATTTTGCTTGTTATATTAATTGAAGTGAGAACAGAATTCCCCTAGATAAAGTTATAGTTCAAAATCCTCGATATGCACAGTGTCTGCTATAATACCAAAATTATATAGTGTTAACCTTACAGGAATTTACATACAGATTTCAAACTTTCCAAATTTAGGAAAGGAAGACTATTAACTCATTAATGCACCAAAAATGATTACAATTGCTGGACAGAAATGAAATAAAACATTAGGCAATGAATGCCCTTGATAGAATTAGTTCCTGGTTTTAGCGGACCAAGTAGTTGTATAAACTACTCCCACAAAATCTCTGTAGATATCAAGGTCGCAAAGAACCAGATCCAGATCTGATGGATCCGACCAGACCATTGTTTCCTTTTTTTGTGTGCTCAAGTAGTCACGAGTATGTAATAATTGTTCCATGCAATGAAGAATAAGGTCATAAAAAAGGCAACCATGAGCATCATGATCTGGAAGACTCACTGAAAAAAAAAAAAATGTAGAACCACCAGTGCAAGATATATGAAACCACTAAGAAAATGGGCATCAAAATTTAATTTTTGAGATACAATGGTCGATTCAGATACAGAAGATTCACATAACACCAACCGAGATTTACCAGTGGTTCTAAGACTTTATGATAGGGTTCATATGGGGAAAGCCAAATGAATGAATCATCAATTTTTTTTTAATCTCCAGCCTCTTCTTTATCATTGGCAAATTGTGAAGCACAAATACTTCCTCAAAGTAGCCATACATTATCCACTAGATATTGGATATAGATGCACCTTAAAGATAGCCTGTTACATGTCCAGCACTTCCACAAACATCCATCTATTTTCTAGAGGAAAACTGGTGCATAAGACAATGAGGATATGTCCAACTATTTCCTCCATGTCCTCGATACTTTTAGAGAATATCAAGTTATGATTGAGTTAGGCCAACAAATTCAACACCAAGGTAAACAATCCATTATGGTGAATGAAACCCCTTTCAGCTTTCATTGTAATGTGTCTCCTAAGTCAGGGATTGAAACACCACCCACGTAACAGCCTTATACTCGTTGATATGTAGTGTATCGGCCAAGGACCAGTACAGGATACCCCTAGTATATCCGCAGACTCCAAAGTCCAAACTGATCCAGGATACCCCTGGTCTAGATGCAGACTCCATACTGATCCCGGATAGCCCCAGTCTAGCTGCAGATTCCATACTGATCCTGAACCAACACATATCACTATGAAACCACCCTATATCAACTGATCCAAGAACCAACACACATCACCATGAAGCAACACATACTAATCCAGGATACCCCCCTCCCGAGCCCAGGCTCTCTCTCTCTACCTTCTCATTCCGGTACTCTCTTGGTGCGATACATGATATGGTGTGTATTGTACTGACCATGGATCAGTACGATCCTTGTTGGTGCAGAAAATGAATGACTGTCAGAGTACGCTGGAGGTGGAGGTGAAGATCTAGCCGGAGAGACCTGCAAGACAAAATCCTAGTCGGAGTTGACTCCGACGTAGATTCTTCGATGGTCAAGTTAATTTTTTGGCTAATAAGAATGGAGTACACGGGAGATTAGAATTGAGAAGAGAGCTTAAAGAAGAAGGCATATCTGGAGGGTCCCTTTTATAGGCGCAGCCTATAACAAAATGATAGTGACAGCCATAATCGAATATCAGAAGGCCGTTCGGACCACTTAGAGTTTGTTATGGAGAGTAGACTGTCATTTGTCGCGACTTGCTGGTGGTTAAATCTCATTTGCTAGAGTTCAGATGAGAGATCGGAGGCTTCCAAGCTTGGTAGTGTGCCATTCATGCTGAGATTGAGCTATTAGGACTTAAGATCAGACTGATTGGGCTTGAAGGTCGGTCTTTAGATTGATGGTGACGAGTTTATGAGTTATGTTCCAAGTTTGAACCTCTGCTAAGCTGCCTTGACAAATTTCAGAAATTCGGTCGCTTTTAAGATCGGCCGATAGCGGGCACAAGTACTTTGGCCTGGAACAGTTGAGATCGGAAAGAAATAGCAAGTTCTTCAATTAAGACCGCGACCAAGCTATCTCGAGGAAGTTCAACCAATACCCAAGATCGGCCAAAAGTTAGGATGGAGGAATACTGAGGTTCACTGCTTGTGAAGTGGTTACTGCTTATCCCAAGTTGAAGATCAGGCTCAAGTTAGTGGCAAGGTCCTTTTGCTGACTCAAGTTCGTCCAGCCGAGGTTCTTGGTGTAGAATTGGCAAGATCCGCTGCCCATAAGGTAAAGTAGAGAAGCTCGGCTGACGCTCAAGGTCGACCACCAGTCGAGGTCAGACGGTGTTGGAGTTCAATATTTGCAAGGTGATCGGGCTGGGGGTCGGAATTAGCTAAATGACAAATTGCTTTTACTGTTCAAGTTCGTCCAGCCGAAATTCATAGTGTAATTTCGACAAGATTTGCAGTTATCAAAGTGAAATGGGAGAGGTGGAATAAAGGAGTTTGGCTACCATATGAAATCAAACATTGACCGGAGTGATCGTTGCTTCCAGGGTGAACCGCCCTTGATTAAAGCTCTGAACTTAATCACATTAGTAAGCCGATCTTCAGAAACTAGTCTGGAACAGGGGGTTGGTTTAATTAAAGCTCGGATCTGATCATCGCAACTCCAGATGGCACTGTATCGAGGTCGAACTTCCGGCTGGACTTCGGCGGGAGCTATTTTACCCCCAACAATCCTAATCCTCAATATTTGACAATAAAAAACATCGACTAAGATTGAAACATAACCTATGCAACGAAAGCGACATATCTAAGAGTATTAGAATTTTCAATAAATGAAGCAGAACTTACTAGGTGTCACACTTGATGCAGCTATATGTTAAAAAAAAATTAGTTTGTTCTAATGAATGGAACCTATTTTATGTTTGTTGTCACAAATAGAAACCTCTTTTTCAAGATTTGTGATATCAGCATGTATTTTTATCCATATCAGGCATCTGTGTCCATGATTCATAGTTGACTTACAGCAAAGAGTCAAATATAAAGGTGATGGCAAGAGAAAACCGCCTTCACCATCAAGCGGCCATAGAGGCCAATGTAGGCACAGGAAGAAAATGGTGTTCAGTTGTCTAACCTTTTTTTCAGGTTAGTATTGTTAAATGGGTCATAAATTGCTAATTCAAGAATCAATTTCTTTAAAAGCTTAAAACGTTTCTTGATGCAAAGAAAAGGAAAATGCAATTAAGCAAAGAAATCATTTTATTAAATGGCTATCTAAGTGCCTATGCAACCATCTAGTGGCCAAGTAACGCATAAATACATACACAAGACCTGTTTAAATATTTAGCAAAATTTTAGTCTTGCGTGATTATTAGTTTCATGACCAACCTAAAAGTACCCTTCAACATGATCTAACAATCATTATCTGCATTTTCTCCCTAGCTGTGTTTTAGTCATCAAACAGTCTAGAAGTTTCATGTGAGTACACCATAATATGCTCAACTGATAGAGAAGTATTATTCCGATTTACCTGAACCTTAGCATTTATACCGACAAAGGAAAATTTTGTCTTGCCTTCCTCTCTCTATATCTTGATCTTTTTTCTTCTCCCTTTTTTCTTGTAACCTTTAGATGCTCTCAGAATAGTTACAGCTAAAACTCATCTTCTAATTCTCAATTTTTTCTTAAACCACCACCATGAACAACACAGTTTTGTAAGTTCCTACCAATTACTTCACAAGGTTCTTGGTTTTACTCCTAAAGTTGATAATAAGGACAACAGAACATTTATTAAACAACAAATACACCTAGAAGAGTCAGTGTTTTTAATAATTTGTAAGTTTTACGCATTGAGTTTATGTGAATTTCATACATATAACATTTCATAGAACTCATAGCCATTGTATAGTCTATTTGAAGTGATTAAACCCCAAGAACTGGAGAGAGTTTAAGGACCATATAACCATTTTAACAACCTTGCTTTAGAGAAACAACAGTTGCAAGTGGACTACCTAGAAAAACTGGAAAATTTTCTCGAGTCAAAACTCCACTTTATACAACAAGATGTTAGATAATAAGAACACTGCAGCAAGTCTTCTTAGAAACCTATCGTTAATACAGAATCTAAGATAAGGAAAAAATGTTATTGTAATAACAAGTTGCACATGAGCTTAAATCATCATCAGAAGTGCATAGGGATGAGCAAAAAAGATGACTCAACTAATTTGGTAACCAGACATGCATGAGGACAGCCTTGTGGATTCATTCCAACGACTGTGAATTATCAAAACTGAGATCTTGGTTCAATTTTTACTTCCAGAATAGCGTAATTTCTAATAGCAACTGAAAAGGATGACCGAGTACTAATAACCACAGCTGATTGTTAACAAGTTACCCATAAGAAAGATTTACCAGAAGGTAAACTGTACACATGGCAATGGGGAAGGGAGATCACGGTGAAAGGTATAAGAACAATGTAAAACAACCAAGAACGAAATCCAAATGATAACTAGAGATGATAATCAATGACACCCTACCATGGATGCTGAACCAACTAGTGCACAGAAGTTAGTCAAGTGTGATGCTAATTACAAGGAATGTTCTGGACAAGCAATGATATTAATCAGAGGAATTGCATGAAATATGATTAGTAACTGAGGAATTGCATGACACATCATAAGCAACAAGAAGAGGAGAAAACAACAGTGAGTGTGAATAAACATAAATTAATAGAATAGAACAAAACTCTACAGAAAGACTTTGGCTGCTAGAAGAATGACAATTTGACATGGTGACATCATGGCTCAGGTATGGATCCAACAAACCAGACCCACTGGCAAGTCGGGTTAGTTTTGGGTTGTAGATTCTGACCTGCCTAGAACCCTATCTATTTCAACTACAATGTACATGCATGCACACACAAATATATATACACAATGTACAAGACTTTTCAAGGAAAAAAAGACAAATAAAATAAAACCCTTATCTATTTCAACTACAATTGTGCCCCAGCCCAGCCTCCATATGATCCTCTCCTATCCTCTCTCCCCTCATATCGCTCTCCTTCACAACTATCTTCTCCATCCTCCCTCTCTCCTCTCCCTTTTCTCTCTCTCTCTGTGGAATGCCTCCAACCCATCATCAATCTAGGCTTTGGTTGTCGAGCTCCAGCGCCACTCACTATATCACACCATCAAAGGCCAAAGCTCCAACCTAGTCATCCCCACCCCACCATTTCAACTATCATGCCATTTGCGTGCAATCTAAGTACATAATGTCATAACCCCATCCTTGTGAGCCCCATCGCTACCTGCTATATTTGACTAATCCCAAACAAAATGCAAAAGATAAATTTGAACCATATGGGATTGGATTTAAAAATTTTTAAAAACAAATAGTTCAAAGGATTATAAATGCCCAATCAGATACCCTATTCTTAATGTGAAAGTGTTATGTCATTAATATAGCATCCACATATACATCAAAATATGATCCCTCAATTTTTTAGAACTATTTTGAGTAGTGATCAACATTATGCAACCATTGCAAATTTCTGCCAGATTTCTAGCAAGTAATGATGGGAAAGCAAACAATCTATCACACTACCAAGATGATCAATTGGCATTTAAGGGTGATATACCTTACAAATCACAATATCACATAGCTGAAGCTCATGCAACCAAGAAGTAACCATCGAAAATACCTTGAGTACACAGAGAGGACTCGGATTCATTTAACGAAATTCATTATTTTTAAAGCAAGAGTTATTTTTGAAAGAGAGAAAGGGAAAGAGACCACCCTTATTATCCAAGTCCAAATATCTCGGAAACACCACCTAAGCCTCGAACCTAGAACCTTGGTTGGTAGCTTGATGGGAGCGACCACTAGGATAAGCCAGAATTCATCATTATTTTTAGGCAAAAGTTCAACAATGAATAAAGAAAATACAACTAAGTATCTTGATGATGACCTTTCATGCAAAGAACATAATTCTCAATAGCCTTGACCTCTTTTTCTATCCTTCGACCTATCTCTATGATCCCTTTTTTCTCCAAAGATTATAGAATTGCCAGAAACCCACCAAACCAGCTCTTTTATTTTATTTATTTGTATTTTCCGTTTCCCTCTTTTCTTCCCTCTACTCCTTCCTACCCAAGGCATAGCATCCCCATCAACACTGGAACCTACAAGATATCCAAGCAATTATTAACCTCCTCCACCAACCATAAGTGCCCTTCTTTTTCCTCCGATTCCTCCAACCCCAGGCCACTCCCTATGAGGTCCTCAAACCCAAGCTAATCTCCCGCAAATACATGCTGCTTAATCTATACCATTTAGATACACTAAATTACCTTATGCTTCAGCTCTCTCCAACCTGTAATCGGCTTAGAATGAACATCAAGACTCAAAAAAAACAGGAGAAGAAACTTTGTTTTGTTCCCTTTTATCCTCAACCCCCAACACCACACACACAAAAAAGAAGAAAGAAAAAGAAAGGTACACTCCTAACTCTTGAAAGGTTTCTCTCTATCTCTAGTGTTGTTCTATTCTACTCCTTATTGTTGGGAATTTGAAAGAGAGGAGGATGAGGGGAAATGATTACCAGAAGAATAAGAACAATTCAAACATAAAATGACACATATAATTGCAAGAAGATCAAATGATCAAATTTAAATCTCTTACTAGCTTATAACCCTGTGCAATGCACAGGATGCATTTTTTTTAAAAAAAATATTTTATTTTATTTATTTATTATATTATATCTATGCTATATGCATTTCAAAAATAGGTAAAATGATAAAAAAAAATGTAATTCGTGTATAGCGTAGATTATAAACTATCGGACAAATCTTGTAAAGATCTAGTGATCATGATTCCGTGAAGCCCCTTCCTAAACCCATCATTTCTTACTATTTTTATCTTTAACCATTTTTAAACACTTCCATCTCTCCTTCCCCTTCTACGATCCTCTCCTCTCACACCCCCTAACTCTCCCAACGGCAGAGTCAACAATGTTGCCCATCGGGCATCACCATCACCAATGATAGTAGCATCTTCGAGCTCAGGGAGGAGCGAAAATATATCAATGTACGGAACTTGATTGTGAAAATACCTTCGATGATCACATTCCTGTCTCTTGTAGGAGGAGATAGTGATAGGCAACAGCCTTATGAGATCCCAATCAGAAATCAGTTAGTAAGTGTACCTCCAACTAATGGCTCATGAGAGATCTAAACTTTAGAAATCAAGGAAAAATCTCTCTTTCTTTTATTCCGATATGGAAATTTTTGAGATCTAAACTTTAAAAATCTTTCTTTTTTTGGAAAAAAATAGAGATCTAAACTTTAGAAATATTTCTTTTTTTTAAAAAAATTATAGATCTAAACGTTAAAAATCTTTTTTGTTCTCTCTCTCCTAAAACTTCTCCTTCGATCCTTTCCTTCCACACCACCCAATTCTCCTGATGGTAGAGCCAACGATGTTGCCCGCTGGCCACCACCACCACTAATGGCAGCAGCGTTTTCAAGCTCGAGGCAGAGCAAGAATATACCAATATGCGGGATTTGATCGCGAAAATAACTTTGACGACCACATTCCCGTTTCTTGCAAGAGGAGGCAGTGATGGGCAACGGCCTTATGAGATCCCAACAGGAATCAGTTGGTAAGCGTACCTCCAACTAATGGCTTGCAAGAGATCTAATCTTTAGAAATGGAGGAAACAATCTTCCTTTTTTTTTTTTTGTTTTTTGGTGTTGGAATTTTGGGGGCAATCAATAGAGGGAGGAAAAGGGAAGAGAGGAAAGAAAAGAGAAATTTGTAGAAACATGAAAGAGATGAAGAGCTGCAATTATCTTCATAGTATCAAATTTGCGGTTCATGTGTGAAATTAAATACCATTTAATAGGTCATTTACTAAATTAAATGCTATTAAATAGGTCATTTACTAAATGCATTTTCAAAAGAAAGTCTTTTCATATACCATATATAAATGTGATATAAATGTATTTTCAAAGAAGAAAGCTTTTTCATGGACCCATGGCAGATGGAGACTTTAGTAAATGCATTTTTAAAAGAAAGTCTTTTCATATACCATATATAAATGTATTTTCAAAGAAGAAAGCTTTTTCATGGACACGTGGCAGATGGAAACTTTGCCAACACAGAAGCCTCCATTTTATTTTATATATATATATATATATTAGATTTCCCAAAACCAAAGCCCTATTGTTTGAAGCATTGTATATATATTACTCAAAATTATTTACTACAGCAAAAAAAATAATTACCAAAATACTAGACCAGTGTTAACTTGCTATGATAGTTGGATAAAAATATAGTATTACGCTTCAAAGAGCAACTAAGAGGGTCAGCAAGCAGAAACAAGTAATTGAAAGCAAAAATATAATCCATCTTGTGGCACATGCATGAGCATGCTGGACTCACTAGTATAAGGAAAGGCTAAACAAGTTAGATGACAAAACAGACAAGACTTAATAAAAATTATTAGGTAGAGTGAGAACAAAATCATAAAGAGAAAATATTACGAAAAGTGAACGAGAATTATCAGATGGAATGATAAATCTACCGGTCATTTAAGTAAACGAGAACAAGAATGAAAATGGAGGCAGGAAGATGATCAGCAATGCGATTGATGGCAATGATATCATAAAACAGCAACTCATTCCTAAATTGAGGCATCATACAGTAAGATCTATAGTATGGTTGTAGATTTGCTAGAAAAATGCGAAATATAAGAAATGCTGACGATTACGAACGAAAAGACTGTTGTTCCATTTGAGCAAAATCTATCATTGATGGTGACTGGTAAGTGACAGATCATCAAATTCGAGAAATGCTGAGCTAGCTTTATCTAGCTAAGGTTTAGGCATTCAAATTAACACAGAATGATCCAATCAAATGGAGAAATGAACAATGCATAAGCTCATCTCACGCAACAAACTCTTTATTTTTTCAAAATAAATCATGGAAACAACCTCATGCGTAGAAATACACAAAATTGAATTCTTGGTGAAATCAGTGCTCATTCAAGATTAAAATCAAACAGACATAAAATGTTTAAACTTCTTGGTTAGGTCCAACATTAAAAAAATGCATGACCAAAACCATAGTACATACCATACTATACAAAACACATCACAATAACTTTCTCAGATTTACCTGATTAAGCATCCACTTAAAGCCAACCGCGGCTGTGCATTCATTTTTTGAAGCACTACTGTGCCAATCTAGATCGTAAACTTTATCCAATGTCTTTATGATAGCTGATATATTACTTCTCCTTTCTTTGACAGAGAATATCTCCCCATTAGAGCTAATGTTAATGTGGCTATTTAGCAAAGTCTCAAACCACCCACTTCCAGACCTCTGCATTGACAATATAGCAAAGTATCGAACCGGTGTGCATGCACATTCCTCCCTGACAAGTTAAGAAAGTTGTCATGCGATGTCTTTGTAAAATCCAAATCAAGAATAAATATCCAGAAAAAAAGAAGCCCGTTTACCTGCTATAAGTGGTGGGTTCCGGATAGTGCACATAAGGAATCTCAGATGGTGGAATACTGGGATCATGGCAAGGCTGTTCAGCTAGTTCAATCATTATTATTCTGGGCACACCATGATTCCCTATTTGCTTTAAACACATAGAGCAAATATAAACACCACAGATCATAACAGCAGCCAAGACAACCATCCTCAATGCAAGCGGTGATTTCTTTGGAGGCTTTATTATGAATGACTCCTGTTTGAGATGAAAATAAAATAAAATATTTAACATGGTTGGAAATGGGGAAGAAACACAGAGAAGCTAAGACCCCTGATAGTCCCATAGTTACCATATACAAAAATAAACACAACTCTATCCAAGATTTCACTTTGCATGCAAGGAACTCGACAAGTAGTACATAAGAAGGGTCCAGAAGAAAAGACAGAACAAAATAATTGTTGTTTCTCTACCCGATTCACTCAGTTAGTTAAAAACCAGAGGAAGAAGAACCATACAAAGTCCCTTGAAGTCAATAGAAATCAGATCAGAAAATTCATTGCACAGAATTCTTTTAATGCAAAGCATCGGAATATGATGGCAAACCACGGGCTAAGAGAGGCTTCAAAATCCACAGGCATCCAAGATTGTTCAAGCCAGTGCATTAATCAGATACAAAGATCTTCAAAAATCAACAAGAATCCCTAATAAGGAGAAAACAAAGGAGCTTTTAAAATATTCAATCAATAAAGAACGAAAAAAAGGGACGACAACCAAAATATACTATCATTTATTCAATTCCACCAATAGCTACGAACGCTAAAAGGAAGAGAAACCGTGCCCTAAAAAAGTGAATTAAATAAATCTCGGATAAAACATGTTCACTCCAACGAAACAGAGACGCTCGTATCTCCACCAGACAACATCAAAATCCCAATTTTTTTAACCCATAAGAAATCACAAACAGAGCAAGATATCTAATGGCATTAGACAAGGGGAAAAAAGGATATAGAAAAAGAGAGAACGAGAGAGGAATCACCTTATTGAAAGAACAGCAATCTTCTGCCATCTTTTGCTTTTATTTCGGCTTTTCGTCTATCTTTCAAGAAAAAGGGCATAAAAAGAAGAGCTCCCCCCCCACCCCCTCTCTCTCTCTTTCTGACCTTTCTTCCCCTTTTCCTTTTCTATTTCTATTCCTCTTGCTTCTTCCCTCTCTGCCTCTCTCTCTCTAAGAAACTTCTTATTGAGCGTATTTTCCTCTTCTTTTTTTTCAAAAGAAGGCTCTTTTTAGAGGAGAGCGGAGCGAAGAAATCAAAACGCACAGCTGGGCCTGGCCTTTTCCCATCATGCTAAAAGCCTCCCTTGAGCCACCAACATTACCATCAAACGCCTGCAACGCTCTCCTCTCTTCTTCCCTTCTCTTCCCTGCCCACCTTTCCTTTCGCTCGGATTTGTTTCGATCTCGAATCGCCGTTCGTTTCCCTTCTTCAGAAACAAATCTTTCCTCCCCTCTCAACTCTCCCAAAGCTTCACGGAAGTACACCTGGCAGTGCGGAGAGGCAGAGAGCAGGCGAGAAGGCGGACAAAACCAACAGACGCACCGGAGGGTTTGGGGGGGGGGACATACTAGTACGAGAAAAGAGAACAGAGATTGCATGTGATCCATTCAAAATCTAGACTTTTATTCGCTTTCCATCCATCTGGAAGAAGTCTAATTTGTGATGGCACCCCAAATTACATCCTTGCTATGACCCATACAAAGAAAGAGAAAGGTAAACGGAACGTATTGATAAATTATTTGTCCGACCGGTACCCATATATATATGCATACCCACTTGCACATGTCTGCATTGCAACATGATACACGCGTTTGCAAATTTGAGGAATAGCAATGATGCTATTTAATCGCTTTTTTATATGAAATGATTAAAGTTCTTTTATTTATAGCTGGGGAGTTTGATTTTTTAATTTTTTTTTTTATGGAGAGAGAGAAGAGGTGAGGAGGTGGAAGGCAAGAGGCGGAGAGAGAGAGAGAGAAAGAAAAAAATATATTAATAAAAAGATAAATAAAATATGCGTAGATTATGATTCAATTTTAATTACGAGATTTGCGATGAAAGATTAGTTAATGGTCAACAAAGTCTTAGGAGCTTAGAATTTTTCTATTCTCTTAGTTAAATATATCGATTTTTTAAGATGGAATGGTTGAACTAAGGTTGTTGATTCTATATAAAATTTCATGTCAATCTCATGAAAAAAGATATGTTATGAGCATTTAGGTTTATATCTATATCATAGAGAAGTAAAATTATACAAGAACTTAAGTTTTAATAGATTATATTGAGTAAATTCTAATTAAATATAGATATTACATAAGATTTAATTACTTTATGTTCTCTCTTATCACATTGTATTCTTGCTACCATATATATATATATATAAAAGATGTCAAATCTTTGAGAAAATGTGCATTTTGAGTGTGTAGGCACATGTATGCGATAGAGAGGGATATAATTAGATATCATACAAAAGTAAAAATTCAAAATACTTAATTGCAACATATAATAAATATGTATGAAATTAATTGGATATTAGGCAAAAATAGTTTTGCTTTTCGAATATGTATAATGTGGAGGAAAGAAATATAAACTTTGTTGGATGGTTATAATATTGTATAACGAATATTTTTTTTTATCTAGATTGATTGATTTACTTTAAATTTTAATTATAAGAATAATCTTGTTTCTTTTCAACCACGGTGGGTATTTATTCAAAAGGCAAGGGAGAGAAATGAAACAATTTTGTTTTGTATACCAAATAAAAAGTATATTATAAGGACCAACTTTATCCAACTCAACGAAATAAACTTAAATTTTAACAATTACTGTTTGATTGTATCCAATATTAGAAATTGTTGTGCTTATCCTTTGCTGTGGCATTTTTGATATAATCTCTAACTCAAATATTAGAAATTGTTTCATGACTAACATCTTTGGTAAATGGGATGGAATTGCATAATCACTAAAAGTTAAATATGCATTTTACAACTATGTGTGTAAAGGTTTCAAATTCTAACATGGCCTCTCTCTCTCTCTCTCTCTCTCTCTCTCTAGGGGGACAAGTGTTCCTGATCTATAATTGCAACACCAAGCAACCAAGAAATTCCTATAATAATATGCATGCAACCAAAGACCATGACTAGCTAACGGTTTGACGAAGATAATTATAGGTTATGACAGCAGAGTGATTCAAACAAGAATGTGACATTATAGTACATTTACATCAAGTTTTGTGATTTCGGAGAAGTGGTCCATTTTTGTTGTGCATTCTAATTGCGCGCAATTTATCATAATTCTTAGTTTTTCATATCATACCAAACCATCGTCTTATATTAGAGCATATTAAATTTTAATATCTTCTCCTATATAAATAATTTTATAAAAATTTAAGTTTTTTAGACTCCATTTGATTGGAGTATATCAGATTATCAGATAATATGATAATTTATGAGAATTATTTTTCTAGAAAAATGATTGCGGAGGAAAAAAAATTTACTATATTTGGTTGGTGAGAAAATTACTTCAAAAAATGATATCAAAAAAAAGTTATTACATTTGATTGAAGATAATCCTATACGAAAATATGACAAAATTTATAAATATATTATTTAATATAAAATATTTTTTTAATACTAAAATAGTATTATCATCTTTAATTAATTTTTATTAGATGGCTATAATCATATGATCTTTTGTATAATGTCATCTTTATCTTAATTTTTTTATAAAAAAATTTATTGAATAAAATTTGAAGGATATTAAAATAAAGTCAATGATTGCATATGCAGCTTTATTAAAGATATTTTTGTCAAATATGAATCACCATCACTCAAAAATTTAATAAATATTAATTTCTCAATAATATTTATTTTATCTTTTTTTTCTAAAAAATAAGTATGAAGTCCAATTTTTTTACCATCATTTTCTTTCATTTTTCATACAAAATATGATAATTTAATATAAAAATTATTTTTTTATATCAAATTATTCTCAATCAAATATCCTTTAGTGACATTGCATCCTACTAATATATTAGGGTTTAAGATAACATCAGTTTTAGGTGGATCGCCACTTCTTGATGGCCAGATCTACGTGATCCCACCTGCCGGTGAGTGGTGACCAGCGAGTCTCGCCATAATTTCGACACTTGTTTAATCATATCTTTAATTATAAAATTTGGAAACAGGGTGAAAGTCTCAAAGAAGCCAAACACGAAGCGTAGGTCAAATGCTTTCGTTCCACGGCTGCCGCTGAGAGCCGAAAGCTGGGACGCACGCGTAGCTAAAACGTGGTCAAACGCGAACGAAATCAACCCGACCCCCATTCATCACTGTCGTCCACGTCATCAGACGGCGAAAGTTCCGCGGTCCCACATCCCCACGCTAGCTTGAAGCCAAAGGAGTCATCATCACCGTAACCCCGTGGAACCCAGGGTCGTACTCTTCCGTTTAAAGTTTGGATCCTAGCTCGTGACTCGAGGCCTACCGTTGGGAGCACTGTTTCGCATATACACCAACTGATGACCGTTTGATCCGATGAGAAATTAACAGAGTTCATCGTGGCGGTGACGGTAAGCACGACGGGGAGTTTAATGCGGCTACGGATTACGAGAAGAGCCCCACCACGCAGCATGGGGAGGGTTACGAGATGGCCTCGACAGAAGAGTCCCACAGCACGGAATGGTGAGAGCGGTGAAGGGAACCGGGACGTAGGCCCGGCTAATCATCCAGCGAACTAGCTCATGTCGGTGGGAACCAATCTGGACCATTGAATCCAGGGGCCTTTCAAGCATAATGCTAATTTGGAGCTGGAGTTGGAGGCCTCGCGATGGTCCGGTTCGTTCCATAATTAATTCTTGCCGGCCGTCCAAGCGAGTGCAATAAACTCCGTTTCAAGGAGTTCATATTATAAAATATCTTGAAATAATACAGGTTGAAGTAATCTATTATTTTCTTTAATAAAGAATCTGATATGAATATAATTTAAAAGATAAAAAAATAAAATATCTTGGAATGACCTCGAGCCGTCCCCATGTTCAATGGGGCATCGTATCGTATTCAATAAATGGAAAATAAGCGGGCAGATGGTGATAGAACAGAGACTCTTCTGCACTTTATTTAGATTCCTGTCGAGAAATAAGACCTAAAGATTAATGTGATTTTGGCTTTTAATGATGTTATGTTATCTATATTTTATCTGACTTTATTTTGTCTAAGATTCTATTGGCATTTTCCAATTGAGAAAGATGGATTTTCTCCCTGTTAACGTCAATAGGTTTTGTACCAATCCTGACAATTAGAAGAGCAAATGTCAGCATCATTAGCTGGTGCCTGGCTAGAGGAAAAAAAGAATTCAGTTATGGTCATCGTTCGACTTATTATTTTTATTCTTTTTATTTCGATTTGACTTGTAGATTGGAACAGGTAACAGGAAAGGATCTATAGTTTAGTAGATTAGCTATCGAAGCCGTATATATATATCTATTGCTCCTAAATTTTTCGACTTAAGATCGGCCAAGGATAAAAGAGCTCAATCATTGAAAAATATGAGATCGAAAATAAATTTTTACTGAAGTTGCGTCCGTTCATCTATAATAAAATCTCTATCAGAGTATTCTTCGATAAAAATTCTTTGACGCTTAAATTAAGAGATTGGAGAATAATAAAGAGAGAAAGCATTTAATTGAATGACATATTTAGAGAATTCCGAAGCTCCTTTATTTATAGAAGAGAAATTAGAATCATATACATTTTGGACTCTAACGGCTTTCTGAATTTGTCATCCTAGATTGATTCGGAAGATTTCTTTCTCTTGGAAGATGGGATTGTGAAAGATTCTTCCTTTATTCAAATTTTTCGATTCGGAGAGGATGTAGTTTCAACAAAAATAATTGTAGGTCGGCCATTGATGGGCTATGATAGATCATCCTATTCATGTAACTCAATGATCAATCTGGACCCGATGAGGATGAGGTATGAAGGCCTACATCATTTTGCTAGGAAGCGATATTCAGTAGATCGGCTGAAATTATAGGTCAGCTTAAGCTGATCTACAGCTAACTGCGAGCGAAGTATCATATCGTTTCGCTCAGACGATCCATTGGGATAGGTCGGCAGTCGATCCTAAATACGTCGAGGCCGCACCAGCCCCATTCCATAATAGTTTGCCCCTCATTTACGAGGTCGATCTACCTTTGAGCGGCCGATATAAGTATCCTGTCGAAGCCAAGGCTGATCTTCAAATTGTGTCCGCGTTGCAATGTTGGAGATCAATAGCATGATAAGATTGGGAGAAGTCTAACGGCCACGAAATTTAACCATCCGTTGCTTTGATCCTTTTCTGCTCATCCCGATCAATTAGTATTTGATACCTGACGAAGATCTAGAAGGGTAGATGAAACGAGAGTAGATTGGAGCTGTCCATGCCTCTTATAAATAGGGGTCAGCATTATTCTTTTTGACTGCTACTATTGCTTAAAGGGTGAACTCTAGCACTTTGCGCGTGAGGAATAGCTTGGACTCAGTTGAGCTATCGTTGACCCCGCCTTAACTCCCCTCGTTGCTCGGCCTCCTCGCCCCTTAGGTTAGTCTTTTTCACACTCATGAGTCAATTTAGTCTGTCCCGATCTTCTTGAGGCTCGGATAGCCTTTTTGGTGAGGATCATGATTTCGGGGTAATAGGTTCTCCGGGCAAATCCGAAGAACGTGAAGTTTTCAACTATGATCCTTTCAGAATAAATTTTGTCCTCTCCTCGGAGGACTTGGAAGTCATTAGGATGAAATATCATATCCCCGATGATTTTAAGTTAGAGGTCGCTGGTCCCGAGGAGTGTATAGCTCTTCCTCAGCTTGGACAGATCGGTGTTTATGAGGAATCACTAAAAGCTGGCCTCAGGTTGTCTTTTCATTTTTTAATCATCGAGTTTCTGAACCTGTATAGAATTAGCTTTTGTTGTTTGGCATCGAACTCTTAACGACCGATTTTAGATTTTTTTCACCCACTGCCTCCTTCTTGGGGTCGAGCCTACCTCCTATCTTTTTCGAGCTTGCTTCACTTTAAAGGAGCATCTGACGGAGGTCGGATGATAATACGCCTTTCCTCGAAGAGGATGCTCCCTTTTTCGAGGCGCTCCTTTCTCGATGCATAACTGGATGGAGCGCTTCTTTTTTGTTTCGACCGAGCAACCATGGGATTTCAGCACATCATGAGGGCAACCTAATAGGTCGACCGTCAGACCTCCAACATTGTCCAACGTCAAGGAGGAGGTCTTAAGTCAGATCTTTAGTCTCTCTCCTCCTCCACTATCCAGGTTCCTTACCGAGGAGAACTTATTTAAAGTCGGACTGATTTCAACTAATCCGAGGAGTAAGTGTTCTTATGCGATTTTGTTTGGGTCGTCTTTTCTTTCCTCATCATTATCATTGACCGAGTCTTGTGTTTTTTGTCCAATGATGAATCCGTCCGACCTCGAAACTCTTCGATGGATGGCAAAGAAGAGAAAGACGAGCGCGGCCGTGGCCCCCAAATGCACTCGGATCGAGGCTGTCCTGGCGTAGCTTGTGGTGGAAGGTTCTTCGAGAGCAGCCAACACCTTGAGGAAGGAGAAGTTGACGCCGATGAAGGCTATGATGCCAATTCGATCTAGCGGAGTCCGTCCCTCGACCTTCTACATCTTCCTCCAAAAGAAGCTCGGATAGGCCGAAAATCTCCATCTGGATGTCCGACCGCAGATCCGATGTTCTAGGGAGTATTTCTCTGGTGGAAGTTCCCTTGGATACCGAGGATAAAAGGAAGGGCAGCGGCAACTACCGTGTCGCCCGTTCCTTGCTGAAGTCGGTCATCTTATCGGTCGACATCCAAACCTTCGAGGAGGTCGGGGTTGCCTTCCGCATTCAAGATTCCTTCGATTCTCTCCTTCGGGTACGTATCGACTTTTTTATCAAGCTTCGTTTTAGCTCTTCCATTCATTCCTTGGCTCAGCTTCTTTTTCTTCATTTTTTTTTAATTTTTTTTTGCTCGTCTATCATGTAGACCATTTTATCAAAGTAATTAGAGAGGTTCGGTGCCTTTCTAAGGAAGCTGAGGAGAAAGCCGCCCAAGCCAACCGAAGGGCGAACGATACTCAATTATCTCGGCTGAAGGTCGAGGATGAGATCAGGTCCCTCAGGGAGAGGATGAAGCTATTGAAATTCGAGCTGACTAAGGCTGAAGCTCGGATGCTGGGGGAGAGGAAGGCTAGGAAGGCACGGGCGGAGGTCGCCAGGGTAGAGGCGGTCGAGGCCTTCCATGCCTCGAAAGAATTTTGCAACATCAAGATGGATTTTGCATCGCTCTCCTACCTACAAGGAGGTATAGACCTGAAAGAGAAGGTCCAGAGGATCTTCTCCGATCTGAACTTGGACCTCTTGGAGTCGGACGATGAGGAGGTCGAGAAAGTTGAGGGTCGAAAAATTCAAATGAAAGATATCTTCAGCCCCGTGCATGACGACCCGGCTGCTGAGGATATAGCGTCAGTACCACCCCCAGCCGTCATCATCTTGCCGGACCAAGCGAAGGTCGACGAATCTAAGGCTCTGGATGGAGCTTAATGTACCATTTTGATCGGACATGTTCGATCTTTTTTAAGTCGGCCTTTTTTATTTGCCCTCGATTTTTACCGAGGTATCTTTGTATGGGCCGACCATCACTTGTAAATACTCAACTTTAATATAAAGTCTTCTTTTGCTAAGTTGTTGAGTTCGTATGTTCTTCATCAATTTTTTTTTTTTTGAGATGTATATCAGCATAGATCCTAGGCAGTGTGATTGAGAAGTTATGGCGAACAATTCATGCCGGCGCGTTACAATCCTCGGCCATAGTCGAGGAGCATGTTTTGACGAATTTCATGGGACGCATCCCGATCCTTGACCATGGTTGAGGACCGCATGTTGGCAATTTGTATTGAAGACATGTATTGCTCCTCGACCATGGTCGAAGAGTGTGCGTTGGTGAAATCTGATAGAGACGTGTTCCGCTCTTCGATCGTGGTCGAGAAGCATACGTTGGTGAAATCCGATGGAGATGCATTCCATCCCTCGATCGTGGCCGAGGTGCGTGCATTGGTGAGATCCGATGGAGATGCATTCCTTCCCTCGACCGTGGTTGAGGTGTGTGCATTAGCGAGATTCGATGGAGACGCATTCCATCCCTCGACCGTAGCCGACGTATGCACGTTGGTAAAATTCAATGGAGACGCATTTCGCTCCTCAACCGTGGTCGAGGTGCGCACATTGGCGAGATCCGATGAAGATGCATTCTGCTCCTCGACTGTGGTCGAGGTGCGTGCGTTGGCGAGATCCGATGGAGACGCGTTCCACTCCTCGATCGTGGTCGAGGAGCGCGCGTTGGCAAAATCCGATGGAGATGCGTTCTGCTCCTCGACCGTGATCAAGGTGTGCGTGTTGGCAAAAATAAAACCTACGGAAAGTTATTATTCATTATCGAAGAAAAATTTAAGATGAAAATTACATTCTAAGGATAATATCTCTGAAGATTGTTAGTGTTCCAAGTCCTTGGGATTGGAGTCCATCTAGTCGACAGATGGTAAGTTTCAGGCCGAACTACTTCAGCCACGCGATAAGGACCTTTCCAGTTTGACGATAATTTTGACCGTTCGAATGGACGAGAAATCTCGACTCAATGAAAAACTAATTATCTTGCCAGAAAAAATTTGCTCTTTACTCAAGAATTATAGTACCGAACAACTTTCTGTTGATAGTTGACCATTTGAACTCGAGCTCGTTCTCGAATTTCTTCTAGCAGATTTAGATTTGCTCTCATTCCGAAGGAATTGCTATCTTCATCGAACTCTTTCACTTGGAGCATGGGTAACCCCATCTCTAGGGATATCACAGCTTCCGTACCGAAGGTCAATATAAAAGGTGTCTCTCCAGTTGGGACACGTTGCGTCGTGCGATACGTCCAAAGAACGTTATACAACTCTTCAACCCACGATCCTTTTGTCTGGCTGATGCGAGCTTTCAATCCCTGCAATAATATCCTATTTGTCACCTCGACCTCACCATTAGTCTTTGGATGACCTACTGATGTCAATCTGTGAGAAATTTCATAGTTATTACAGAACCCTATAAACCTCGGATTATTAAATTATCGTTCATTATCAGTTGTGATAGCATGGGATAAATCAAATCGACATATGATAGACTTTCAGACAAAATTTTGAACTCTGGCTTCGGTAATTATAGCTACTGCCTCTGCTTCTATCCATTTAGTAAAATAGTCGACCGCGACAATTAGGAACTTCTTCTGTGCCACGGCGATGAGAAATGGTCCGAGGATTCATTCCCCATTGAGCAAAAGGCTAAGGGGTCATGATCGGGGCCAATGGAGTTGATGGTCGGCACTAAATATTTGAGATCCTTAGGCATTGGTCACACTTGCTCACTAGATCGACCGCATCTCTTTGCATGGTTGGCCAAAAATATCTCTGTCATAATATTTTGTGGGACAGAGCCTTGCCTCCTAGGTGATTACCATAGATTCCTTCATGAGCTTTCCGCAGGACATAGTTGGCTTCCGAAGGATGGAGGCATCTGAGCAGAGGTAGGGTGAAAGACTTCTTATGCAACTTTTCTTCATAGACGATGTATTATGGAGCGAGACATCTCAATCTTTTTGCCTTATCTCGATCTGTAGGCAAAATTTTGCCTTGCAAGTAATGGAGGATAGGATCTATCCAGCTCAGTTCTGGATTAGCTTGCATTATCGAGGCCTCCTCAATACTCAGCTACTTCCTTGCTGGTCCCAAGCCTCTTCGATCTGGGCATACTTCTCCGCTCGTTCTAGCATCTCGATGAAGTCATTTAGATAGTCCAAGTTGAGGGAGAACAAAAGGTTATTTTGGAGGAGGCCGGCCTTGAACGCCGTCATAGCCACCAACGGGTCTAAATTTTGGACCTCCAAGGTGGCTGCATTGAAGCGATTGATATACTCTCAAAGGGGCTCATTCTTTCGTTGCTTGATGCTCACGAGGAAGTCAGAGTTATGACATTGCCGATGACTGTTTAAGAAGTGGGCAACGAACAGATGACTCAACTAGTAGAAGGAATCTATGGAGTTGGATTTCAGATTTGAGTACCAATATCGAGCTGCTTTTCTCAAAATTAAAAAAAAAGCTCGACATAGTATCGCATCGGTAGCCCTTTGCAGATGCATAAGAGTTCGAAAGCTGTCCAGATGGTCTACGAGATCGATCGCTCCATCTGAGGGATCTTGAACCGACGTGGCAAGGATTCATCCATAATCTTCTGAGGGAACGGGGGATCAACATTGAACCCCAAATCCTCTCTTTGTTGCCTCGGCTCCTGCAATGCATCCAGCTGCTATTGCATCTCTTTGAGTTTTTTCTCCATGTCATCCTCGCGAGTGGCTCGGTGCTGTGGAGTCTCATAGCCCGGGGTAGAGCCTCTTCTGAAAATTGGTGTGGGTGAGCATTCAGATCTTCGACGGAAAGGACCGGTAGGTCGGCTGTGACGACTGGCCTCCGCCCTTGGGCTTTGGGGGCATCGTTCCTCCGATCTTCTCCGAATCAGACCTGAATTTTGTTCGGCTGGACGACGCTGGTCGGTCTATTGTATTCCTCTTACGATGGCTGATAGTGCTTGCACCTGATGAAGCAGTATGTTATACCGTTCCTGTGAGATTGCTGGTGCCGTTGGTGAATTTTTCTGAATTGGTGGTGAAGATGCATTAACCTGCTGAGCATTGTAGGTCCTCCGACCACTAGAACGCTGGGACACGTTTGATCTTCCCTTTCGAGTTCTCATGATATCCGGTGACGTACTTTCTTTCCTCAAAATTTGGACCTCGGAATCAACCGAGGGCCTTTCTCTAGCGCCAACTATTGCTCCTGGATCTCTCGGCTTGAGGTCGGCCAACGAGGATGGAGGAGCTTGGCCATCGAGGAATATGAGGTCGAGAATGAACTTTCGCTGGAGCTTCGTCCGTTCACCTACAATAAAGTTTCCACCAGAGTGTTCTCCAATAAAGACCCTTCGACACTCAAGTTAGGAGATTGGAGAACAATGAAGAGAGAAAGCGTTGAATTGAATGGCATACCTAGAGAGTCCCAGAGCTCCTTTATTTATAGGGGAGGAATTGGAGTCATATCCGTTTCAGACTCTAACAACTTTCTGAGTTTGTCGCCCCAGATTGATTCGGAAGATTTCTTTCCTTCTTGGGAGATGGGATCGTGAAAGATTCTCCCTTTATTCGAGTTTTTCGATTTGGAGAGGATGTAGTTTTAGTAAGAATGGTTGTAGGTCGGTCATTGACGGACTATAATAGGTCATCCTATTCATGTAGCTTGGTGATCAATCTGGACCCGACGAGAATGAGGTATGAAGGCCTACATCGTTTTGCTAGGAAGCGATATTTAATAGATCGGCTTAGGCTGACCTACAGCTAACCATGGACGAAGTGTCGCGTCATTCCGCTCAAACGAAAACGATCCATTAGAATAGGTCGGCGGCCGATCCTAAATAGGCCGAGGCCGCATCAGCCCCATTCCATAACAATATCATATAAAAGTATCATGGGCACCTAATGACCTACTACCATGTTAACCTAAATGTTTTCTGGGCCTGTTTGGATGCTGATGTCCAATTTCCTTGGTATCCTCCATTTGGATGCAACTGAGAAGCGACAACTTTTATACGTCGAATCACGTCGATCCCTCTCAACCCATACCTATAACTAATGTGGGCATCAAATGAGCATGATAAATGGTTACAACTGGATTTGATGCGGTTGCAATGGAATGTGGGCATCAAATGAGCATGATAAATGGTTACAACTGGATTTGAGCGCGGTTGCAATGGAATATTTTATCATTATAGCACCACCACACTGTGTTTCCCTGATTCTTCTTACGTTCCCACACTAAGTATTAGAAGATCTGACTGGCGCACACTGTGTTTCCTTGATTCTTCTTACGTTCCCACACTAAGTATTAGAAGATCTGACTGGCGCAACCAACAACTCGGGACCCCTTTATTATCTTACGGACAGACGAGAGTATGAACAACATTATTCCTTAAAATTGCGTGAAGTTATCTTGGAACAAGTTCATGCGATCACATGGCGTTGTATGTCAATTCATTATTATAACTTTTCCCATCCAAATACACCTTTCTAACTTTGTTTATGATGTGTTTGACTCCATCTTAGTGAAAAATAATGAGCATGCTTCAAGTCATTATGTTGATTATTTTCAGAGCTGCTAGGGAACAGGAATTCTCTCACGATGAGAAACAGCTGCTACGACTTAAATGTTTCCTTTATCCCCTTGTGATCCATGGTTGCTGGATTTATTTGTTACAGGAACTTATTGCAGCTGATTTAGGGTCTTCCTCCACAATTTCTACTCACTGTTCTTAGAGGACGCTACAACCAGCTGAGTAATTGTTGTCATCTTGTAGAATTGTGCAAGCTCAAAGCAGCTTCAACGTATTGTTCTTCTCCAAGCAGAGTGTTGCTGTTTTTTTAAGATCTGAGAGTTTTCAATCCGGATTCTACTCTGAACTATTTTGCTCTTCAGCATTGATCTCTTGCCGTTCCAACTCTCAACTTTGACCACAAACAACATTTATTTTTCTCTAAGGCACACTGTATCTTATTCTCTTTATGTAACAAATTTTCAGGCGGCATCCTTCCTCCCTTGCCATCAAAAACAAAAAAAAAACAGTTGATCAACATTATAGAGTGAAAAAAAGGTCTTGAAAGTTAATCTAGGATTATGATAAATTTATAGTTTGACCATGGCAATAATTAATTATATCCTATAAACATACAAAAGCTAAAAAATATTTCATACCAAGATAAAGAATATTGCATGTTTCAAGGGTATATAAAATTTCGTAACATTAAAATATAGTGATTGCAAATAAATATGTTAAGAGATGACCCCTAGGTTAGATTTCTGTGTGTTTGAGCCTCGTTAAAAGTTTTGAATATGCTTGGAGCAGACCTGGCCAATTTGTATCTCTATTAATGATTATAAAGTAATTATGATTGAAAGTTAGAAATAGATCTCCCATACAAACCTTACTTCAAAAGCAAAAGAATTTCTGATGTCTGGAAGCGATCACATCAATTGGTAACACTACTATGATTTTTTCATCTTCATTTCACCACATGGATGTTTAAACCAACAACAAGAGAGCATGGTCAGGAAACAGCTTCACTAGAGGTTCTCAATTTATACATGGTAGAAGTGTGTAGAAATTATATTATGCAGCAGGGTAGAAACTGTTGAACATCAGGTTTATGATACCCATAATATATGGAGATCTGGGTCTGATAGGCCTAAATCCAGCTGGAATGAGTAAGGTCCACGAATACCCGTCCTACCTTACATAACATCATCCAACATTTCAAGTTGGCTTATTACAAACTCGTATGGTTAAATACTAAGAACAGCTCAAATACCTTAGGCAACTTATGACCGGCCAACAAGCAAAGTCATGAACCATAAATAAGTCCTCCAAGTGGTCACTCTATCCAATCTGTGGTACGTCGGTTCCTAAGCCAAGATAGCTCCACGCACCAATAGCCGGCTGTTTAAATGTCTCATACAGCTTGGAATTGCTTTATGATGATCGATAAAATTTAGAAGAAGATTAGTGAAAGTTTTGATGGTCTGAAGCAAGGGGGGTCAATAATAATCAAAACTCTAATCACTCAAGATCTGACGTGAAGCACAATCAGGGATTGGTACAAGGGAGAAAAGTTTAGATAAGAGAAGTTAATATTACAGAAGTTTCAAGATAAAATATGTAAGAGATTGCGGAGAGCTAGTTGGCACCTCTCTGCTCAGCTCATGTGCCCAGGCTGGGGCGAGAATCCGGGTTTAAACCCAGGAAGTGACATACCTGCCATTTTTCCCAGACCAAACAGGGAAAAAATAATTAGGAAATTACTATTGGTTGCACCAATGTTCCAATTTTAAAAACATATCGGTTTCCAATGGTTTTGGCCCTGATATAGGTGAATCTCAGGCCAGCTGCAACCTGTGAACCATGATTCTAGAAAAGTGTCTCAAGAATGTCCATTAGCATTTCCTAACTAATTACCATTTTCTTAAAACAGCATAACAAGATCGACATCGATAAATTCCTTATCCCATCAAGACCAGAATAGCTGTAGAGCACATCTCCTAATCTTGGTCCACCAAATGTCAATTAATTTAAACACTTCTAATCTATTAATCATATAATTTTGCTGATGTCTAGAGCATAACATAGTACATTTTAGAGGCGCTAGATCAATTAGTAAGTAGTCCTTAAATATTCCATCCAGATCACAGAGCATGTTAGATCAAGAGATTAATCAGATCATTTTGTTGATATTCAAAAGAAAGACAATACATTTTAAAGGCATTAGATGCATTGATAAGTGTTATTTAAATAATTAATCTAGATCAACAAAGAATTTCATATTTGGTGTCAGTTTACACCAAACTGCTCAGTTTCCTAGTCAGATCTCCCTTCAACTATCTTACAGCAACTGGTAAAAATTTGTCTTCAAATTTCTCGAGCGATGCTATAACTATTTAGTCAATGGTGATCTGTGAAGATATCATTCTTGTTGACTTTATACAGAGATTGAAAATTTCATGAATGATGTCTAGGAATCAAAGCTGACTCTCATGCAACAGCCTGCAACGACCAGTATACAGGGGCAAAAAAAGGCTCGATCCTATGATGCAAAGACACAAGAAGCTAAGTAATGATGAACAAGCCTTGAACATGCAGGCATTGAATGATAAAGATTTGAGACTCAGGTGTTCTGTGACCACCGATGCCTTGATAGCTGAAAAAAAGAAGACGGCAATCCAGCTGGCTAGCATTGTATAGTTATTTGAATGTTAATAAAAAAATGACCTTGTCAGCCAGATAAGTGACAAAGATGAGAGTGCTGATATGTATGGTTAATTTACAAAGAATGGGATACAAGATATGCAAGACATGTAACAAAAGGCTTAACAGTTGCACCGACAGGCAAACGAACTGATGAAGATAATGATGGGCACATGTTCAAAAACAAGGAGAGACATCAGACAGATGCTAATTGTGCCAAAGGACCGGAAAAAGGAGAAGACTCACATGGATGGAAGTTCTAAGAAAGAACTTCATCCAGCTTGCAGAAACACCACATGTAAGCCTTTAGAAACAATGGCAAAAATAATCCATAAAACCAATATCAAATAGATTTGACAAAGTTTGATGGTTATGCTTATGATAACATAGATCCAGTAAATTTGAGTTGGGATGAGGCTAGATGATTATAACAGCAACAGTTGAAATAGTAAAAAGTGAGTACTTTGAATCCACTATCAATAATTGACCTTGGAATATACAGACAGCTATATCTTCTCATGAACCCATATCAAAAACATGAAACAATTCAAAACCAATAATTCCACAAAGTAACACAAGCATGGAAATTTAGCAAGTTACTAACAGAAAAAGAAAGCGACAACTTTAAATCGCTTCGTTGTCCAACAACTATAGATGATTAACTGCCCAAAGACTAAAGAGGATCTCAACTTTCAACCCAAATTAGAAGCAAAATTTAAAGCTCAATAACTGGTAATCACACCTTAAGCAATGTAAGCTACATGATCTTATTGTAAAAAAACTCGACAATTCACAATGTTCTCACATTCAAAATCTAGTATAAACTTCTGAAAAATAGTCAATGATCATATATTGAAAGGTGAAACGTTAAAAATCCAACTTTGCACTCAAGGAAAACAAAAATGTTAATTGAGAGGAAAAAATTCAGTATTCATCACAGCACATTGTAATTTCTATTGCTTGACAAGGGCTTCCAACACCGGGTTTAGAACATATACTACAGAACTACCAAGTTCGGACTCAAAAATTTCAATACCTCAAACAGATGTCATTAGACAACAATACCGTTACTTCCCAATAAATCATATCAGGGATGCCTTGATAGTGACATCCATATCCACATTAACTACTAAAATAATAAAATTGCAGGCTCCCTACAAAGATCCTAGTTATGAACCTGTTAAACCACAAAATAGTTCAATGCCATCAAAACAAAAATTCACCCAACCCATCAGAACACAATATATATTTAATGAAACTAGATAAGAAGCACAAATTAACCATAATTCAGTAGTAACAGAGTGCAATGAAGTAACATAAGTTATTGTACATGAAGCAAATAGTATATGGAGATATTAACCTAAATGGTGTTTAATAAAAACAAAAGTTTGTCTAGTGAATCGAAGATGATGACAACTTTAGGCATTCACTTTGGCACCGTTTCAGGCAGATATCATTCCAATTGGGCACATGGTGTTGGTTAACACAAACTGTCCGTGCACAAGCATCAGCACAAGCATCAAGCTCAGAAACACCACAAACAGTAACACATGTGTCAGGAATCGGGTCTTTTGAGAATGCACCAACCTTCTTCAACATTCTTTTTGAAGTACAAACCCTTTCACAGACAAAAATTTCATCTAAATTCTTCTCACGTCCTCGAATACTCTTAAGACGCTTCTCCTCGGTACGCCTCCTTTTCACTCTAATGGCTTGGCCTGTTAGAATTGCTGGAATGGCAAACCCCAGCAAGGGCCACCAAATGTCCACCATTACTATCACAGTGCTTTAGTTGCCCCTCTTCACCCTCCTCACTAGACAATATACGAACATTAAAAAAAAAAAAGAAGAACAAATATCAGTGAAATGCTATTTTGCCATTTCTCTAGCAAGTACAAGGCAATAAGAAGAAGCCAGTTTCGAAAAGTCAAAAAGCATCAAATTTATAATAAATAGTAAAGACCCTAAATATGGGATATCCTTGAGATAAAACAAGCAATCTGGAGAATCCAGGAGACTGAAGGAAAGGTAACTATCACCTGAATAAAGTAGCTAAAAAAAGATCAAAGTTAAAATGTTTCACCAAGAAATTGCAAATATCCTAAGAAAAAGAAAAAATTGCAAATTAACATATTTTAAACATCTGGAGCAAAGTCTATCAAACAATGAACTGAATGCGCAACTTTAGCAGGATGTCATCTTTCAAATGACAACAGAAAATGGCATGATGCAATGAAAATCACTGCTTTCATTCCTGACATTGGTTATCAGATAAATGATGTTCAAATTCAATGCAGCTACCTAAACCTAACATACTGATGGATTGCGGTTTCTGAAGTATAATTTTGTAATGAAAATCTACTTTATTTTGTGTTGCAAAATGGCTTACTTCTAACTTTTTCTGTGGAAAAAGTCCATTTTGAAACATAATGACACAATTTTATCTCTGCTTTAATAATCAGTAAAAGAGCATTTTCACATGTGCCCTGACCTGTATTACTTGTTCATTTATTAGAACCAAGGATAGTGATCAGGTAAAGAATAAGATGGACCATTTTAACAGAGGAAAAAAAAGAAGAAAAATATGACCTATTTGGAAAAATGGATAGATATTGGACATATTTGCAATACCCCCTACTAAAAAATTCAAAATTATAAAGCAAAAGTTTTTTATTCCAAGATTACAAATCACATTTATGGCTTATCCCTTATTATCAGATATCAAATTCTTCATTAAAAAAAGTTTTTGGAAAGAAAAATTCTGGAAATACAGTATTCCTCAGTTATTCATTTGTAGCTAAGATCCAAATCCTACTCCAAAGGCAAATAAAAAAGCTTTTTTGAAAGGAAAACGTAGGACTCTAATTTTCTCCACTACCTTCTAGTCCATTCCATGTCTTTCATAGGCTGTCAGCAGGCTGGGTTGAGCTGGGTCAGTCCTACCAGGCAGTATAGACTTGATAGAGGATAATTACCTTGAATTCAGCCACCTAGAAACAAAAATGAACCTGACCAATGCATATCTCAGTCAAATAAGGTGTTGAAATTTAATTCATGAGAAAAACTTCAGGAAAACAGAGGAAAGTGGTTGCTAGATAGGATTGTGTATTTACCATCATTTTCTCTCAATATTGTTTTACAACTGACCCATTGGAAGAGTTTTGTTGAACCATTCCTTCTTTTTCTTGTTTCCAGAATGCCAACAATAATAGGTTTTGTTTAGGGGCATAAGCAGGTGAGATAGGGCCAGATCAAATTAGCACTTGATTTGGAACTAATTCATACCCAAATTTGAGGCCCACTGGTTGGATAGGGTCCCCTAAACAGGAAAAAGTGCAGTCTGGATGGGTATGGATCTTGTGGCATTGGATGAGAGCTGGTTAGGTCCAATTGAACCAACATACTTCAGAAAAATCAAGTCTAGACCTTTAAACTTTAAAGACAATGAACATCACCAATCAAACTCAACTACCTAAGTAACTAGGTCATATCAAGGTCACTGGTATGATTACGCCACCATGATATTTCTTATTGTACCATTAGGTAAGCATGTACCTAATACTCACTTGAGAGAAATCATTAGAATCACCCACAATCGCCATTCACAAATCACTGCTAGTCCAGTTTCTAAAACTTAATTCTCTGATAAATAAGATTTTTAAGGCTTAGAGTCAAGCTGAATTGACTTAGACTAAGCTCAAGTCCTGAGAAAGTCCAATTTGAACGAGGTCAAGTTCTCAAAGTAAGTGCTAAGCTTACCGCAAAGATGTAGTTAAATTAATTGTCCTTGAGGGCAACTCAGAAGTTTGTGAATGAGGAAAAGGAAGAGGGTCCAATTCTCCTGAACTTATGGAGGAGGAGGAAGAAGGTTACAATGGCATTTTATGGCAAAGGCTACCTGATGTCAATCTCTTAAAATCTGAAGTCTCTAGGACTTTGCACCCCCAGGTCTTGTTGCTGTCGTATCTAGCAAGATTTCCACCCATCTTCTGATCCCAGGCTAAGGCTTAATTTTTCCCTCTGCTTCTGCAGTATGGTCTTCTTTTTGAATTTATATTTAATCTTAATAATAGTCCATGACAGCTCTTAAACCAGAAAATTGGTCTTCCAACTCCAGCAGGTGTTTTGGATGTTAATCACCCAGTTAGCCTTCTAGTGCTCTGAATAAGAGGCCCATCATTTGCAGCACCCTGAAAGAGCTTACTTTCACATACAGAGTCCTCTAAAAGGCAGACTGCATGTGACCAAGTTGATCTCTGTTGGTTCATAACCAACTCAATTTGAAAGGTGCTCCAAATACTTCTAAGCAGCATCATGATCCAAACCAGAGACTGCTCCATGGCTAACCCAGAGACAGGACAGGACCATACTACAAGTACACCTCGTGTTGTGATGCAAATCAAGGTGATGGCATGGTGTCTGAAGCATGAAATATTAAGCATGTTATAGACCACGAAATTCATCCTTCAACCAGCAGCTTGAATGAGCACAAGAAGCAAGCAGCGCCCAACTAATTCAAGTATGAGATGACTTTAGGCCTCCAATTAGTGCCCTGCAAACCAAGAGCCTATCACAGAGCTGGGTAGAGTTTTGCAATAACTATGTGATGTAAAACAAAAAAAAAAAAAAAGAAGCAAGAAAAAAATTAGAAAAGAAAGAAAACTCAAATCAATTCTCTTAATTTTTTTCAATCAATGATTTAGGTCTGAGGTTCTCCACACAGGTGAAGCCTTTAAATAGAGAAACAAAAATATAACATAATAGGACTCTAACAGTTGACTTGAACCCTACCAGAACTCTTATTACATAATTCTAACAAAATTAGGAATCCCAATAAAATAGAATAATCTAAATTAATTCATAAAAATTAAACCCATAAAATAAATTAGGATTAGGGTTTAACGATGCTTCCTTTTTGAATAAGTACGTAAACCTTGATTTCTATCATTCCCTTCTGATTGGAAAAAACTCGACTTTGACGAGGAATTAATATAATCTTCTAAAATTCCTGGATCGATACGTCGTAGTTCTTTCTCAAAAATCCATGTAGCATCTAAATCTGGACGTCCTTGCCACTTGATCAAAAATCTTCGAAATCCTTCTTCAGCAGAAGAAACAATTTCATCTGTAAGAATGCGTTCAATTTGGTCTGATGAAGCCGAAGAAAACGATGGAAGAATCAGAACTCGCACTGGAGGAGGAATGTGATCCCTGCTGTCACCTACATGTATAGTAGGAAGCTCGAATGTGCCTCGATAAGGTAGTAAGTCCTCAACATTGAAAATTGGACTGAATTTTAAATCAAAAGATAATTCTATATAATATGCATTATGCCCAAGTTTACGAAGGATGCGAAAAGGACCGGTGGCTCGAGCATGTAATTTTTTAAATAAATTTCGTGGATAACGTTTAGGACGAACACGAACCATAACATAATCACCTTCGTTAAATTCCAATTTTCTACGATGAGCATCAGCAGTAAGTTTATATTTTTCTGTATTCATGACAATCTTTTGCCTGATTTCAATATGAATTTCATTAATATATTTAGCAAAAGAAGTCGCAGACTCAGAAGTATGGTTATTCATAAGTAAAGGAACAAGATCAATAGGTTGATGGAGATTAAAACCATAAATAATTTCAAAAGGGCTTTTACCAATAGACCTATTTACTAAATTATTGTAAGCAAATTCTGCGATAGGCAATGACAAATCCCATGTTCCTAGTTTATCTTCAACTAGACACCTAAGTAAATTACCAACACTTCTATTTACAACCTCTGTTTGCCCATCAGTTTGAGGATGAAAAGCTGAAGAAAATTTTAAAGTAGTCCCAAATAATTTTCATAGGATTTTCCAAAAATAATCGACAAACTTAACATCACGATCAGATATTATTGAAGTGGATAATCCGTGAAGTCTAACAATTTTTCTAAAGAATAATATAGCAGCAGAAGAAGCATCAGAAGTTTATGACAAGAAATAAAGTGTGCCATCTTGGAAAATCTATCAACAACTACTAAAATTGAATCATGTCCCCTTGCGGTTCTAGGTAGACCAAGAATAAAATCCATACTAAGATCTTTCTATGGAGAATGAGGAATCGGTAAAGGAGTATATAATCTAGTGTTTTGTTTTCTAGCCTTGGCTAGCTGACATGTACGACACTGAGAGATAATTCTAGCTACGTCCTTTTTAAGAGATGATCAGTAAAATCTATCCTCAACCATAGCAATAGTTTTATTATGTCCAAAATAACCTGCTAATCCTCCTGCATGAAGTTTTCAAACAAAAAAATCTCGTAAAGATGTTCGAGGTATACAAAGATGACAATCTTTAAATAGATAACCATCTCTAATTATAAAATCAATATATTCTTGACAATTTTCTTGACTAACCTCTTGATAAATATCAGAAAAATCAGGACAATGCTGGTAATCATCTTTCACTCGCTCAAAACCAATTATCTCGGTATTCATGGATTGTAAGACAGTAATTACTCTACTTAATGCATCAGCGGCCCCATTCTCAACACCAACTTGATGTTTGAGAACAAAAATATAATTCTGAAGAAACTCTACCCATTTAACATGCCTAGCATTAAGTTTCTTCTGGAATTGAATGTATCTAAGGGACAGGTCATCAGAATATAAAACAAACTCTTTAGATAAAAGATAATATCGCCAATACCTAAGGGCTTGAACTACAGCGTAAAATTCTTTATCATACATAGAGTATTTTTGCTTAGTTTCATTGAGTTTTTCACTAAAATAGGCTATAGGATAACCCTCCTGACTAAGAACTCATCCAATGCCTATACCTGATGCATCACAGGCTACTTCAAAAACTTTGAAAAGTCAGGATGTATCAGTACAGGTGTCTCAGTCATCCTCAGCTTTATTTCATTAAAAGCTCTGGCAGCATTAATTGTTCAATGAAACTCACATTTCTTCATGCAATTTGTAATAGGGGCCATGATGGTATTGAACTCTCTAATAAATCATTTATAAAAAGAAGCTAGACCGTGAAAACTATGAACCTCCGAAAGAAATTTTGATTCAGGCCATTCTCTAATTACTTTCATTTTCTCAGGATCAGCCATGATACCTTGGGAGGATATGACATATCCTAAAAACAATACTTGTCTCTGAAGGAATGAACACTTTTTAAGATTAATATATAATCTAGCGGATCTAAGAGTGACAAAAACTTTCTTAAGATGACTTAGATGTTCTTCTTTAGACCTACTGTAGACTAGAATATCATTAAAATAAACAACTAAGAATCTACCAATGAAGGATCTCAATAACTCAGTCATAAATCTCATAAATGTACTAGGAGCATTGGATAACCCAAATGGCAAGACTAACCATTCATAAAGTTCATTTTGGATTTTAAAAGCAGTTTTCCATTCATCTCCAAATCAAATTTTGTTTTGATGATACCCACTACGTAAATCGAATTTAGAATAAATTACAGAGCTAGCTAACTGATCAAGCAAATCTTCAAGCCTAGAAATAAAAAATCTATACTTGACAGTAATCCTATTGATGGCTCTGCTATCTATACACATCCTCCATGTATCATCCTTCTTTGGTGTCAAAAGGGCTGATACGGCACATGGACTAAGACTAGGACGAATATGATCTTTCTGTATTAAACCATCTACTTGTCTTCTCATTTCCTCACGTTCCTTAAGATTCAACCTATAATGTAGAAAATTAGGTAATTGAGATCCTGGAACTAAATCAATAGCAAGCTGAATATTTCGTAAACGAGGAAGGCCATCTGGTATTTCTTCGGAAGTCACATCCTTAAATTTTTCTAATAATTGTTCAATCTCAGAAGGTGGGTTATCTTGGATGTCTCAGGTTAATCTAATTTCACCTTTAGGAATGACTACTAACATAATCTCAGACTCTAAACTTTCTTCTTTAAAGTTCTTATGAGTTAAAATATGACAGTTCTTATGTTTAAGAGTTTGAGATGCATTCTTGTCTTTTCTAGAAGATTGGGACTCACTAGGTTTAGCAAGATTTAACCTAATTTTCTTATCTTTATATGTAAATACATGGGTATTCTCTCTACCAAAGTTATGGGCATCTATATCATAAATCTATGGTCGACCTAATAAAACACTAGCAACCTCCATTGGTAAAACATCACACATAATCTCAGTAGAATAAGCTCCCATTTTAATTGATACCAGACAACATTCATTAATAGGGAGAGATATTTTGTCCATCCAGACAACCTTATAAGGATGAGGATGAGGTTGAGGTTTCAGTTTTAATCGATTAACGACAGACTTACATTCATAGAACTACCACCATCAATGACAAGTTTACATACCTTATCCCCACATTGTGCGTATGTGTGAAAAATGCTAGTACGTGTTCAAGCTTCAGAATCTGCAGGGGTGGTGACTATACAGCGCATGACATTAACCCAATCTCCTAACTCTTCATATTCTTCTTCGTACTCTTCTTCATAATTAGCTGGTTCTAGAGGATTAAAATCTTTTAGTGTATTTTCAGCTGGAATTGTTTCCTCATTTTCTGATTCTATTGTCAAGGTATGACGTGGACATCTAGCAGCTATGTGACCCTTTGCATGGCAATAATGATACTCTATGTTTAACGAACTAACTGATTGAGAAATCTTTGGCACAGGTTTTCGGATCCTAATTTCTGTGGAAATTGATCCTAAATGGAAAGGGGCTACTTGTGACATATTCCTTATACGGCTAATAAGGATAGACCTAGACTATCCAGATTCAGTAGCAAAAGTAGCTCCTCTCCTTTGACTTGAAGTTCTATGAAATTTCTCTATTTTTAGGGCTTTATGATAGGCCTCTCCTATAGTATCAGGTGAATATAAGGAGACTTTTCTTTTCAAATCATTCCGCAAACCGCTAATGAACTTAGAAACTAATTTCCATGAATCCTCAAATATATCACATCTCAACTGTAGATCCTCAAAACGAGTCATATAGTCAGTTATGCTAGTATTTCCTTGTTTAAGAGTATACCATTGATCTAATAATTGATCTTTATAATAAATAGAAATATATTTCTCACGCAATTTGAATTTTATTTCTTCTCAAAGCACTATAAGAGGATGTCCTATCAGTTCTAAATCTTTTTCAACAGTTTGCCAATACCGCTTGGCAGATTCTATTAATTTCATTTTTATGAACGGATGCGAGAGGCATCCGATATGTGATATCACTCAAAATAAGACTCTAGATCTAATAACCAGTTATGGAAGGCTTCAGGATCCAATCTACCGTTATAAGAAGCAACTTCTATTTTAACCCCTTTTAATGGTTCTTCTAAATCTTCATGTCTATTCGAATATGCTCAATATTGTTGTCCTTAGAGTCTAAAGTGTCCAGAGTTTCGTGCATACCTAGTAGACTACCTAAGATTCCTAAGTGTGGGATTTGGCGGCTCTACTTCTCCTTCAAAGCTTTCTCTTTCATATTCATCCACCCTAAGATAATGATAATCCTTAAAATTGTTTGTGAAGTGGTGGATAATCAGAGGGACTGTTGTATAGATCTGGGGTGCCTAAAAAGATTCACTAGTATGTATAACATGGCTCTGGCTTCCGGTAGACTTAACATTTCATGAAGGAGATCGATGAATAAATTGAATATTAGGAGGATCGTCTCTACAGGTTGTTTTCCTATTCTCGATTCTCTAAGAGATAATTGGCGTTCTATCTGTTGACCTATAAGATTTGCCATTTCTATGCGACTGTTCACTTGGGTAGCATGAACCTCACTAATCTCAGTGCAAAGTTGATCCAAAGATCGGTAAATTTGATTTAAAGATTCTTGAAAGGCTTTTTGATTTTTTTTTGACAGTTTCTAGTTCTTTTTCTATTATAGTTTGTGCATCTTTTAGATTACCAATAGCCATGATAGAAAAATTTAAAATTAATTTTAATTATGATGCTCACAGTAAAAATTATAAAGTCCAACTTAATGTCTATGTTTCTGATTCGTATAATAGCAAGATATGTGGATGTTGGGTGCAAGAAATAGCAAATATGTGAAAGAAATATGGGCCTCAGTAATTTTTAAATTACCTAAGATTTAAAAAAATTCAAAATTAATGGAGGGATTGTACCTTTTCACTTCATGGTGCGCGCAGGTTGAAGAGCAAGATTTTTTTTCCGAGTCTGTGGATCGGGTCTACAGATCGGACGGTCTATAGACTGCTTACACACGGTTTGTAGACCGTGTGATTTTTCAGAAAGAAGGGCTCCTTTTTTTTTGATCCTTGAAGGCCTCCGATGGTCGTAGGGGTTCCAGCGAGCGGCGGTTGGGGAAGACGAGCGGTGGAACTCCGACTGGTCGATGGTGCCGGGAAGGAAGACAGCGGCAAATCCAACTGAGATTCTTGAAGGAAGTCGGCAGGTGGTGCATACGCTGGCGACGATGGAGATTAAGGAGGGATAGGTGGCGGTCGGCGGTGGAGATGGCGTCGATGGCAATGACGAGAGATGACAGGAGAAGAGAAAAGGATGACGAAAGTGCGTGATCAAAATCGAGAAGCTCAGAGGACGCCTTTGGTGGTCGCCAGTAGAGAGGGTTCTCTCTCCGGGTCTCCTCGTGCTCCGCTTCGTCGGCCTCCTGTGCGCGGCACCAGAAGATGTTCTCTTAAAAGAGACCAGACGGGAGAAAGGGAGGTGTCCTCTTTCGTCCGCGTCGCTGCAGAAAACCTTTTTTTTGGAGACAAGAAAAGGACGGAACAGATGGAAAGAGAGAGAGAGATGGAGAAAAAAAAGGGGAGGAGAGCTATGGTCGTCGGGGTGGCGCGGGCTACGACAGGACGGCTTGATGGTCCTGCGACAAAGAGAAGTGGGGAGGGAGGTTGCGATGGTAGAAAAAAAGAGGGAAAGAGATGGTGAAGAGGAGGGAGAGACGGGGAAGATGATGCTTTTTTTTTTTTTTGGTGTCAGTAGAAGGGGTTGGGTGGAAGAGAAAAAGAACAGTGGAAGAAAGAAAGGGAGAAAGAAAGAGAAGGAAATCAATGTTGAACAAGAAAAAAATTGCAGGATCTTTGCTTTGATACCAAATTGATGTAAAACCAAAAGAAAAATAAAAAAATAAGAAAAAAATTAGAAAAGGAAGAAAACTCAAATCAATTCTTTTAATTTTTTTCAATCAATAATTCAGATCTGAGGTTCTCCATATAGGTGGAGCCTTTAAATAGAGAAACAAAAACATAACCTAATAGGACTCTAACAATTGACTTGAACCCTAACAGAACTCTTATTACATAATCCTAACAAAATTAGGAATCCCAATAAAATAGAATAACCTAAATTAATTCACAAAAATTAAACCCATAAAATAAATTAGGATTAGGATTTAACGATGCTTCCTTCTTGAATAAGTATGCAAACCCTATCACTATGGCAACTAAGTTTCAAGGGGACATTAGCCTAAAACTTCAAATAGCTAAAAACTATAGGGTAGCGATGTAGCATAAAAGGCCTTTGTACTCATGGTCCAATCTAAAAAAATAAACAAAAAGAAATAAGAAGTGATATTTGTGATAGTATAAATCATGGTAAAGAGGTGCATCAAGTAGCTAGTTTGCCTTCACATAGGAGTAAATCAAAAAAAACAATTTTCATGGCAAAAGGACGCATTCTTAAAGCTTTAGAGTATTTTCTTTCATTGCCTAAACAACAAAATTTTCTTTTTGAATAACGGAACAAATTAATAAGAGCTTAGCCTGGCTTTCCTTATCAAAAGAACATACCTAGGGCTTCAAATGAATTGAGACATCATCATACATAATTTAAGGCTTGGCTAGCTAAGAGACCTGTTCCAACTTCTTCAGTCCGAAATCCACTGGGATCAATCCACACTGAAATGCCTGACTACTGAACAAGATGAGCTTGAATAATTGTCAACTTCCAAAATAAGCAAAGGCTTGGACAGGACTCCAGAATAACTTCATCAGTCAAACCTCTCTTGTTGAGCTTGGCTTAAGCTCAAGCTGACATTGAGCACCCCATTGACATAGCCGAGTCAAACCAAGGAAAGAAGCAACCTAATGCTTGGCTTGGGCTTAGCTTGTTTGTGGACCTAAAATACTAGCTTGACCGCTAACTTAAACATGGAGCCCACAATGTCTTCCATGTGAATCTGAAACCATGGTGATTTTTTTTTTCCTTGCATTGGTATCTATAAATTTTAATAGCTTATGATCCTCAGAGAACTGTTAATTAACTCAAACACCCACCTACTGAAGTTAACTCCTTTGCAGTTCCAGCGATTTTAGCTAAGTTAATATGTCCATCTCCCATGCAATAGATTTGGAATGTGTCGACCATATACTGCTTCATAGTTCATAACATACAATATTAAAATGCTTCATTACCAACCATAAAATGCTTCATTACCAACCATGTGCTGTATTCCAGTTTTCAACTGTACCCAACAAGATATAAAAACCAGCATATAGAAAATTAACAAGATTTACATTATTAGCTGATGTTAAGTAATGGCTTGATTACACGATCATCACCCATGACTTTTCCATCAAAATGGCATCGATTATGGGGTACAGTGCTAATGCAAGAAATCACCACGGAAGTATTACAGAAAGTTCTATAACCGGCTGGCAACCTCACCAACATCAGGTGCTGAAATTCTCAGCTAAGGCAACCTTAGGCAAGAGACTAGCTTGTCATAGAATGTTCATTTGTTTTTGAAGAAATATCAAGCCAGTAACCTCCTCACCCCAAAAGGCTTAAAAAGAATCTAACAAAGAGGGATGATGATAAGATCTCAAATGGGAAACTTATTCAACCGAAACAAAATGCAAAAATCAAATAAAAACTAGAATGAAATCCCGTTTTGGCAAGTCAATTTATTCGATGATATAACAAAGTTACAGACTGATGCAATATTGGATCCAGCTAGTTCGCCACCTAAGCCGACACCGAGATCATAAACCTTTACACTAATGGAGCGTAGGCAGATGACCACTTGCCGAGAAAAGAATATGATGCCAATTTGAATACCAAAAGCATCAGCAAGGGTCGAAGTGTAACCAAAAGAGAAAAAAAAAACCTAAACCTCTAGAGGCACACTGAACACATTGATAAATTTAGTTTATTTCGTCAAGCGGAAGGAGAAGTTTGTTGCGGGGAAAAAAATTCAAACCCTAAAATAATAAAAACAATAAAGAAAATAAATTGATGAAAAGAAAAAGATAGAGACGATTCAAGATTCTGTAACCTACCAGCAACCTAAGAAAATTTTTTTAGAGAGCGAAAAATAAAGGGTTTAGGGAAGAGATGGTACCGCCGCTTGAAGAAAAGACGGTGGGCCGCTCGCGGACAGGTTGTCCGGCAGAATGACCTCCTCAGCCTCGGGCTTCGCATTTAAATGCCCCCGCCGCATCACTCCATGCTGTGAAACTCTACCCGGCGTCCAGGTTCCACTCCTAGGTCCCAGGGGTGGAAGGCAACCGGGGCTACTTCATTACGGACGACGATCCCGATCAAGGGAGCCCTAAGCTCCTAACCATAGCCGTGTGCGGATTGAGCCGCGCATGGTAAAGTAGGCTCGTACGTGAGTGCCAAACCTGATTCAGCTCAGGGCAAGTCTAAGTTTGAAAGCTGTGCAACCAAACCAAGTTTGTGTCACCGCGCTCCAACCTAATATTGCAAGAGACGGGAATCGGAGCTTCCATCAGATAGATTTGCTGTATCAATTGATCGTACCAAATATATATTATCAATATCAAATTGATATACAATCTTGTACTAGACACTTAAAACATCTTATCTATGCCGATATGATATTGTAATAAAACGATATATATATTACTATTGTAATAAAATGATGTTGGTATAGAATTCACTATCGAGATAGATGAGTCTCTCCTTGACAACCAGTAGTTCTCTTGCTCTACAAACCCCTCTTCTCTCTCTTAAAAGAGAAGGAGAATAAGGAGAGATTTCATCTAGAAGCATTGGTGCTTGGGTAATTATAATACAGGTGGAGGATTGAGATTGAAATCCAAGTCTCATTAGGCTTCATAACCTTGGAATCAGGTCGGGAACATGTTTTGTTAGGTGGTTCGTTTTTGAGGCAGCTAGATTAATTTTTTTAGGTTCTTGATCCATCAATGCTCCACCCTGTCCATGTTGCAGACAAGTTGAGATTAAAGAGCCACTCGTGCTAGTCCAAGCAATCAGGACCATCACATTCTTGCTGATCTACCCTTCTTTTACTTGGTTAACATTGTGTAAATTCCATTAAGGTGCCCCAAGATTTGAGTTATTGTGAGTGCAACATTTATGAAATATGATATGATGGCTTGGTAAGCTGAAACTAGCTGTATCTAATACCCTAGAATTGCATAGCTTATTTGGTTAATATCGAGCATGATTTCCCAAGTCATGTGAGAAAAAAAATGTGTATATATTTTCATTTTTTGTTGAATAACTAGATCACGGGGAAGTCCAGCTGAAATCAAGATTCTAACTCCGGCCAATATCCACTAGCATCCATCATCCAATAAATCTACCAACCAAGCCAGTTTGCACCCTCACTAAATGTTTATGCAATGACTAGCAATATGTTATACGAAATGCTGGGAATGAATTGTTGGTTCCATTACAAAAGCTCCACTAATGACAGGTTGCTTGGTTTATTTGAGCCTTGAGGCCAAAGACAAATTTTGAGGAGAGTGGTTACTGAAAGAGAAAGCATATTTGGCTAGCTTTCGAACTCCGCTATAACTGGCAACTGTGAGAGGATTTCAACAAAACAATCTGAATAAATTTTTGCTGTTTAAGGATGTTTAAATCAACATTAACAAATCAGATAAAAGCAAAGAGGCTCTGATGTCCAGGAAAGATGGATAAGATCATTATATCAAAAGCAATCCACCTTTATAAGTAGCAAGCAAAAGATACCATTCTTAGCTCATCAAAGCATTTGTTAGTAATCAGAAATCTTGGTCATTCGAATTTCCAAAGAACGATGCTGTATCAGCGAGGTTTGTTTCACAGGTTACAAATCCAATTATAGAATTCAGGAGCGGAAGCTTTCTTCCGAAATTCAGTCTCAAGCAAAGAGGACCTGAATGATTTTTCTCCAGTCGACCAGGATCTGAAGAAAACTACACTGAAGAACCAATGGATGGGAGGAAGGTGAAAAAAAATGGTCAAAATGAAATAAGTTTTGAGATGAGAAAAAGAAATCCTAAAAATCAATATGAGTTACAGGGGCATCTACTTAAAAGACAGAAAAAGGCATTCGTCAATTGTTTTCAGCTTAAGACTGATTGAATAACTACATTTTCTAAAGTGCACCGAAGACTATACCAACATCTATGTTTCAGCTTTGCAATCTAGCATTTCATCTGCTAGCCAAGTAAACTATGAGAAGGCACCATCCAACTTTTGACAATAAAAGGGGAAGAGGGAAGCAGGAAGAACACAGGTTAAGTCCATTTTAAAGCATTTAGGATCAGAATGGGCATAAAGATTGTTAGAAAGAATATATGACACAAACTGATTACTGATGGACTTCAAATAATGGACACAACAAAAACAATCAATAGTGAGTCTGATGTCGAAAAGACACATGAAATTGGTTCTACATCATTTCTTTCCTGGCACACTAGTTTTGCCTAGGGTTTCTTGTTATATGGTAAAAGTCGGTCAGGATGGAATGCAGAAATTGCTACAGAATGATCAAGCGGACAATTTGTCCTGAAAAGCGGAATGACTTTGCTGCTTCTCTTAGGCATCTGTTCTTTTCATCTCGGGTCCAATGCTGCATCAATGAAATATGCAATCCAAAATATTTAGTTACTTTATGAAGGTAAATTTGAAGTCATGCCAATGCAAGTAATAACACTAAATGGTGTAACTGATTTTTACCCGTCCCAGCTCGTTCAGATTCTCCCTCACATCTTTCAATAACTCTTGTACATTCCCATCCCATTTGTAGAACTCAAGTTCCTTTCCTTCCAAAAGCTTCTCACAAACCTAAAAACCAGGAATTCAAAGATCTGAAGTTCAGATAAGTAGGAAAATCCTCTATCATTTTTTTAAAAAAAAATATTTTCCAAGAAATCCAACCTTATGTTATACAAAACATACCAATATTTCAGAATCTAGTACATGACAGTAAATTATCTCATCCACTTGTTCAAAAATCAAAGTCATATGTGGTTGGAGTACCTATAAAATCAAGGTTTGCACACTAGGTTTCAACCACCGGGCTAAACAACTAAAACCATCAAGACTTGTCCAAACTTTTTTGAAGTCAGGTTTATGAATTCTCATTTGCTAAGCATTCCTACTTAGGGCCACCACTTATGAAAATTAATTCAAACCATTAAAAAAGTTAAAAATTACAAATGTAAGAAAAAGAAAAAAGTCGAGAAAGTATTATGAACATCATTTAGAATGTATTGTATTGTTTAGATCTTTAATCATATCACTTTGGTGATTTCACACCGAAAAATCAAAGAACTGTAAATAAAAATGGAAAAAAAAGTTTTACAATCATGTGTGACATCATTTAAGAAAATATTTATTATTTTTTTGATTATGATCCAAAATATGCATGTTGAAGAGATGCAACTATGGCATGGCCAGACCTATGCCAAATAATTTATTTTCACATCAAAGCTAAGCTTCTAGATCTTTTAAAAACTCATAAAATCTAGGTTTGATCTTCAGAAAATGCCTCATGGAATTCAAAGAAAAGAAGAATTTTTTTTCAAAAAAAAAAAGCATTGCATATACGACACAAGTAGTTCCAGAAGTCAGTTTTGGCTAAAATCCCAGAAGCAACGTTGGTTTGATTTCAATGTTGAAGTTCTAGTGAAAGCTTGAAACCATTGAATAAGCATTTCATCAATCAAACCATGCAGTATCATACTAATTTTAAAAATGGATTACTAGGATACCTTTTTACCTATTTCTTGGCCACCTGAGATGTGTGCAAAATATATGTTGTACAAATGGCATAAGAAGGATGGTGCACTTCTCTCAGCCAGTTCTTTAAGATGGGAAGAATAAGTAATTCCAGGAGCACTTGGTTCTGGAATCACGAGATCTTGTTGTCTGAACCACTCTAAATCTTTTGAAAGACTTGCCGATCGCTCCAAACCAGTTCTTCTGAAGTAAACATCTGTAGAAACATTGTAAAGAAATTAGACACCAGTTCTTCTTATGTTCATTACCTTAATGCTCGATAAGAGCACACTGTCCATTTAGCATACTTCTCTTTCTGTCTTCTTTAGTGCCTTTGCAAATGCTTCATAAAAGCGCATGGAAGATTTCCAATAAACAATTTTAATTTTCCCACTTCATCTGCTGCATGCAAGTTCAAATCTGGTTTAACATACAAACTAAAACAAGTATGAAGGATGTAGCAATGTTCACACAATTTTTCAACTATATCTAATGCATAACCTTTAACCAATCACCTCTTCAGTTTTTGCAGGCAAAAACTAATGTGCTATTACAATTCCACTTTTATCTGTCCAATGTCTATACCACGGTAAATATATCAATTATAAACCATACCCCTGCTGATAGTTATGATGCACAAAGATTTTACTCATGAAGTTTCAAAGAGGGGATTCCTAGAGATGAACCACTTTCAAAGCCCTCAAAAGTTCTTCCCAACTAAGTGTGTACGCAATCAGCTTCTTAAAGGCAAAAAATTCTGCATCTAGATGTGAATGGACTGAAGTAGCCATTTTTCTGATAGATTACAAAGTCTACATGTTGTAATCAGATGCCAAAAAAGATTTAAGCCAGTAGGCTGTTCAGCAGTCCATGGGAAACCTGTGTTTTTGTCCACAATTAAAGAAATTTCAGAAGTCTCCCCAGAACTTATAACATGTTGTTTAAATGCACACTTAACAAGTCAGTTGAACACTATGGCTTCCGAGATTGTCGCCAAAAACACTTAATGCAGTGCAGATTCTAAAAAACTGGCATAACATGTAACTTAATATAATATTGACACCGCAACTGAGCACACAGGTGTCCGTGTTACTGGTATTTTATAATCAGAGGTGCAAAAGGATTGCTATAAGAGTGCTGCTTGTCATCTAACCTTATATTCTATTAAGAAAATTGACATGAAATACAAAAAAAAAAAAAATCCTTTTGGATTTTTTTTTTCTTCCTCGTTATGTTAAGTTTTTCAATAGCTTGTTCCTTCCATTTCATTCCTTCTCTTACTTCCTGATCCAGACATTTATATACCTACTGTTGGGGATAAATCCCGCTTCTGCCGAAGTCCAATTTGGTGCTCAGCCTGATGCGGCCGGTAGCCACGGAAGAGCTTCAGCAGACGGATCTCAGTCGAACTCCTTCATCCGGCCGAACTCCTCAGCAGCCAAGCTTCAGTCGGACTCCCGCGAGAGTCGAACTCCCTCCGCGCTCTTCCAGCCAAACGCCTGCGGGAGTTGAACTCCCTCCAAGCTTCCCCTTCGGCCGGACTTCTTCAGAAGCCGGACTCCTCCCAGACATCCCCTTCGGCCGACCGGACTCCTCAGCAGCCGAGCTCCTTCTGAACTCCCCAGCGACCGAGCCTTAGCTGCACTCCTCCAGCCAGACGCCTACGGGAGCCGAATTCCTTCTGAGCTTCCCCTTTAGGAGTCCGAACTCCTTTGGAATCGATATATACCGAGGTCCACCAACCGACGTCCGCTTTCTCAGAGCTACCGCCATTAAATTTGGCCGAACAGTCACCATCAGTCTGCCACAGGCGATGCTACAGGCGGTGCCCCCTCACTCCGCCAGACCTCGAGCAGCCCACCACTGTCGAACGGTACGGCTGTCACTATCGATCTGACGATACCATCCTCTCCGCATCAAATCCGGTGCAGCCTCGAGTGGCCTATCATCAGGCAGCTGCAGCTGTTACCATCAAGCTCTGCCTATAAAAAGGATCCTTCAGATACGCTATCTCTAAGCTCTAAGCTCTCCTTTCCTTCTCTAAGCTCTGCGGAACTCATTCCCAAGCACTCCATTCCTATTGGCCAAAGCTGACTTGATCGTCGGAAGGTCCTGCCGGAGCCACCCCCCAACGGTTTCGAACGGAACTTTGTTTTGCAGGTCCCCGGCGGCGACCTCGTCCTCCTCCGCTCCAGTCGGATCTGGCGACGACCAGTTTCTGCACCAACAGATTGGCGCTAGAGGAAGGACCCGAACCTCCGAGGTTCTCTTGTTCTTAAAGGAGTGCTCGGCGACGATTTCTCTCTTCCCTCTTCGGAGATCTCTCTTCTTCCTCTTTAGAGTTTTTTTCCGAAGAGAAAATGCCTCCCAGGAGAGCTTCGACTCGGCGATCGACGGCCTCCGTGCTAGGTCCATCTGCTTCCGTTTCAACCCCGGCAGCCTCGGGTTCCACCTGAAGCCACCGTAGATGTGGAGCAGTTCAACCCGCTGGTCCAGCAGGTTCGTGCCCTCGCCGAGATGATGCAGGCCATGCGACAGCTTCCGATGGAGACTTTGCCGGCAAACCCGCCATGAGGATGCTAGGAATCGGCCTTAAGGAAGAGCATTTGGTCTAGCTTACTAATCGCCATTAGGAAGGAGAAACAGAGAGCAGAAGTTCTCCTCTAGAAGGTGTCACAGGAGGCAGAATGAAGTTCGGCCGCGTTCACGACCTCCCCAGTGCAAGCGAGGCCGAACTCTCCTTCGAGCTCGTCATCAAGAAAGCCCCGACAAAGGGGCATGAAGTTCTCCCATCAAAGACTTCATAGGAGGGCAAAATGAAGTTCGGCGTGAGTGAGGCCGTCGAACTCCCCCACGAGTTTGTCATCAAGAAAGCCCCAACAAAGAGGCATGAAGTTCTCCTGCAGAAGGTTTCATAGGAGGCAGAATGAAGTTCGGTCGCGTTTACGACCTCTCTAGTACAAGCGACGCCGAACTCCCCATCGAGCTCGCCATCAAGGTAGCCCCGACAAAGGGGCATGAAGTTCTCCCACAGGTTTCACAAGAGAACGAAATGAAGTTTGGCCGCGCTTACGACCTCCCCAGCACAAGCAAGGCCCGAACTCCTCGAGCTCGCCACCAAGAAAACCTCGACAGAAGGGCGCGAAGAAGTCCTCCTCTCGAAAGGTTCCGCGACTGCGCCCTCCGCAGCGCTCCTCGAACTCAAATTCTCACGAAAGTTAAGAACCAGCTACCAAGATCAGAAGGATTACGATCTCCTCCAAACAAGCGCAATCGAAGCAAGTACTACCTCTACCATCGCGACCACGGCCACAATACTGAGGAATGCATTTAGCTCCGAGATGGAATTGAAGAGCTCGTCAGAAAGGGGCGGCTGAGTAAATTCCTTCGACGCCAATCTGAAGCGGGAGAAGATCGGCCAAGGGCGCTACCGTAATCAGAAATGATAAGGAGGTCGGCCGCCTCACGGCGTCATCAACGTTACCCCTGAGAGGAGCTTGGTACATTAGCGATTCGTCGTCTCCCAGCGACAAAGCCAAGAGAAGCTTGCTCCAAATTGAGAAGGCCAGCATGAGATAGAGGAGGTCGTCCGGCCCGGGACTTGTTATCCGAGGGAATCCAGAGGAACAACGCCCCCACGATCCTGAAACGGGGATGTGCTGCCAGTAACTTCCCCTCGGTAAAATTCGTCCCTTTCAATAATATTGTTTCTGAGTGCAAAAACTATGTGATGACAGGGAAGAAGCAGTTAATAGTTGTCGTGTTAGGAACAGAAGGAGAACCTCGTCCTAACACGAGCAGGTCAAAGACCTTTAATCTCGACAGCAGAAGATAAGATCTCCCCCGAGGCAACCTCGGCCGCAGGAGATAAGATCTCTTCCGAGGGTCCGGGCCGACCTCGGTTGCAGGAGATAAGATCTCCCCTGAGGCAACCTCGGCCGTCGGAGATAAGATCTCCCCCATGGCAAACTCGGCTGTAGGAGATAAGATCTCCTCCGAGTGCTCGCATCAACCTCGGCCACAGGAGATAAGATCTCCCCCGAGGGTCCGAGCCAACTTCGGCTGCAAGAGATAAGATCTCCCCGAGGCAAACTCGTCTGCAGGAGATAAGATCTCCCCCGAGCGCCCGCATCAACCTCGACCACAGGAGATAAGATCTCTTCCGAGGGTCTGGGCCAACTTCGACTTCAGGAGATAAGATCTCCCTCGAGCAAACTCGCCGCAGGAATAAGATCTCCCCCGAGCGCCCGCATCAACCTCGGCCGCAGGAGATAAGATCTCCCCCGAGGCAACCTCGGCCCTCAGAGATAAGATCTCCCTCGAGGCAAACTCGGCTACAGGAGATAAGATCTTCCCCGAGCGCCCGCATCAATCTCGGCCGCAGGAAATAAGATCTCCCCCGAGGCAACCTCGGCCGCAGGAAATAAGATCTCCCCCAAGGCAACCTCAGCCGCAGGAAATAAGATCTCCCCGAGGCAAACTCGATTGCAAAAGATAAGATCTCCCCCGAGCGTCCGCATCAACCTCGGCCGCAGGAGATAAGATCTCCCCCGAGGCAACCTCGGCCGTTGGAAATAAGATCTCCCCCGAGGGTCCGGGCCAACTTCAGCTGCAGGAGATAAGATCTCCCCCGAGCGCCCGCATCAACCTCGACCGCAGGAGATAAGATCTCCCCCGAGGATTCGGCCAACTTCGGCTGTAGGAGATAAGATCTCCTCCGAGGCAAACTCGGCCGCAGGAGATAAGATTCTCCCCGAGCGTCCGCATCAACCTCGACCGCAGGAGATAAGATCTCTCCGAGGCAACCTCGAACGTCGGAGATAAGATCTCCCCGAGGCAACCTCGATCGTCGAAGATAAGATCTCCTCCGAGGGCCCGAGTCAACTTCGGCTGTAGGAGATAAGATCTCCCCCGAGGCAAACTCGGCTGCAGGAGATAAGATCTCCTCCGAGCGCCCGCATCAACCTCGACCGTAGGAGATAAGATCTCTCTTGAGGCAACCTCGGCCGCAGGAGATAAGATCTCCCCGAGGGTCCGGGCCAACTTCAGCTGCAGAGATAAGATCTTTTCCGAAGCAAACTCGGCCGCAGAAGATAAGATCTCCTCCGAGTGCCCACATCAACCTCGACCGTAGGAGATAAGATCTCCTCTGAGGCAACCTCGGCCATCGGAGACAAGATCTTCCCCGAGGGTCCGGGCCAACTTCGGCTGCAGGAGATAAGATCTCCCCCGAGGCAAACTCGGCTGTAGGAGATAAGATCTCCGCCGAGTGCCCGCATCAACCTTGGCCGCAGAAGATAAGATCTCCTCCGAGGCAACCTCGACCGTCGAAGACAAGATCTTCCTCGAGGATCCGGGTCAACTTCGGCTGCAGGAGATAAGATCTTCCCCAAGGCAAACTCGACTGCAGGAGATAAGATCTCCTCGAGCGCTCGCATCAACCTCAGCCGCAGGAGATAAGATCTCCCCCGAGGCAACCTCGATTGCAGGAGAAAGATCTCCCCCGGGCCAACCTCGGCTGCAGGAGATGAGATCTCCCCCAAGGCAATCTCGGCTGCAGGAGATGAGATCTCTCCTGAGCGCCCGCGTCAACCTCGGCTCCAGGAGATGAGATCTCCCCCGAGGCAACCTCAGCTGCAGGAGATAAGATCTCCCCAAGCGACCGCATCAACCTCGGCTGCAGAGATAAGATCTCCCCCGAGGCAACCTCGGCTAGAGGAGATAGGATCTCCTCCGAACGACCGCGTCAACCTCGACTAGAGATAAGATCTCTCCCGAGCGACCGTGACAACCTCAGCTAGAGATAAGATCTCTCCCGAGCGCCCGAGCCAACCTCGGCCAGAGATAAGATCGAAGACAACCTCATCCAAAGATAAGATCTCTCTCGAGCAACCGCGTCAACCTCGGCCAGAGATCAGATCTCTCTCGAGCGCCCGTATTAACCGCGGCTGCAGGAGAGGAGATCTCCCTCGAGTCAACCTCGGCTGCTGAAGACAAAATCGCCCCCCCCGAGGAGCTCAACCTTCGACCTCGACCGCATGAGACGAGATCTACTTCAACCTCGACTGGAGATAAGATCTTCCCCGGGCTTCAACTTCAACACCAACTTCGGCTGGAGATGAGATCTCCCTCCGAGCTTCGACCTGAACCAGCACGGAGCCCAAAAGAGGACTTCAGCAATTGCCTTTTCTGCACTTCCTTCGAGTTTCGAACTCGAGAGTGGGGGGACTATTGTTGGAGATAAATTCTGCTCCTGTCGAAGTCCAGTTCGATGCTCAGTCTGATGCGGTCGGTAGTCATGGAAGAGCTTCAGCGGACGGATCTCAATCGAACTCCTTCATCCGACCGAACTCCTCAGCAGCCGAGCTTCAGTCGAACTCCCGCGAGAGCCGAACTCCCTCCGCGCTCTTCCAGCCAGACGCCTGTGGGAGCTGAACTCCCTCCAAGCTTCTCCTTCGGCCGGACTTCTTCAGGAGCCGGACTTCTCCCAGACATCCCCTTCGACCGATCGGACTCCTCAACGGTCGAGCTCCTTCTGAACTTCCCAGCGACCGAGCCTTAGCCGTACTCCTCCAACCAGACGCCTATGGAAGCCGAATTCCTTCTGAGCTTCTTCTTTAGGAGTCCGAACTCCTTTGGAATCGATATATACCAAGGTCCACCAACCGACGTCCGCTTTCTCAGAGCTATCGTCATTAAATCTGGCCAAACAATCACCATCAGTCTGCCACAGGCGATGCTACAGACGGTGCCCCCTCACTCCGCCAGACCTCGAGCAGTTCACCACTGTCGAACGGTACGACTGCCACTATTGGCCTGACGACATCATCCTCTCCGCATCAAACTCGGTGCAGTCTCGAACGACCCGCCATCAGACAGCTGCAGCTGTCACCATCAAGCTCCGCCTATAAAAGGAACCCTCTAGATACGCTATCTCTAAGCTCTCCTCTCCTTCTCTAAGTTACGAAACTCATTTTCGAGCACTCCATTTCTGTTGGCCAGAGCTGACTTAATCGTCGGAGGATCCTGTCGAAGCCACCCCCCACCGGCTCCGGATGGAACTTTATTTTGCAGATTTCCGACGGCGACCTCGTCCTTCTCCGCTCCAGCCGGATTCGGCAACGACCAGTTTCTACACCAACACCTACCTTTAGTTGAGTCTACAAATATATACAAGTCTAGCTTATGGTTTATCCTAGGGACTCCTTTTAGTAATACTGAAACCAAACATTTATGAGAGAAAATAACCAAAACCAAAACCAAAACCAAGAAATCCAATCCAAATTATCTAGCAATTATTTACTCTAATAGAATCTCATCGAGACTATCCAAATTTTCTTCTCTCATGCAGCTCTTTTGGAGCTGACTAGAAATCCCTAAGATGAAGAAAACAAAGTCATCTTAGAATGGAAAAGTTGCACAGGAATACATTTTTGATTCGTACACCTAGAATTGAACAAAATTAAGACATGCAAAATTGTGGATGCGCCTAAAATTGTCTGCTAAGAGATAGCGGAGAAACATGGATGACGAACAGACATACCGTTAGATAAATGTACATGGAATTTTTAAATTTTATAGAACTTACTACTCCCCAATTCTTAAGAAGCACAAATGACAGCATAAAACAGGAAGAGAGAGAAATCGAAAAGAAGTGCAGGAAAGAAAGAAGGGGGAGGGAGAAGGGAAGCTCACACGCGACGTCGGTGGACTCGTCCACGATGCGCTCAACGGTGTCGAAGACGAGCTTGCTGTCGACCAAGTACTTGAGGAACCCCTCCATGCTCGGCTGCCAGGTGTCCCCGACGCCGCCTGGCTCGAGCTCACCCTCCCCATCCGTCTTCTCGTCGCCGCACGTGGGGGTGCTCCGGAGCCTCATGGCGACGAACCTCATCTCCTCGACGATGCCCTCGCTCTCCCCCGGGTGGAGCTTGCGGTACCTCACCCTCTTCTTCGTCACGGGAGGGGCGGATGGAGAGGGAGGAGCAGCAGCTTTTATAGGGGGGGGAAACGAGGGAGAGGAGGAGGACGAGCAGGAACGGGAGAAGGAGAAGGAGAAGCGGGGGTTCTTTGGGTTGAAGGAGAGATTTGGGGATGGTGGGGAAGTGGTGGAGGGAAAGCGGGGGGTTTCCAACAGCCACAAAGAAGAGGGTGCTGCTCCGCCAGAGGACAACATTGATTCCGCTCTTCTTCGCTTCGCTTGAGATGGTGAGGGATTGACCTCTTTCTTTTTATTGAAAAAAATTTATTAAAGAAAAATAAATATTAAATATTGAGGTCATGCCCCCAAAAATCTGTTGGAGCTGGTGCGTCTAAGGCGCTGTCTCGGTACAAAGATAATTCAGATTTACCACTTACGATCCAAAATTTAATGGGCTGTTCGACAAGAAAATGAACCAAAATTTTGAATTAACATGTCTGCATGAAAACCGATTGATACTTAAAAGTGGATCTAAATTAATTTGGGAGAGTATGACTTCAGCTCCATGTCCCCGAATTCAATTAGGAGAAATTTTTTGTGCAGGATATGCAGTGCAATATTTTTACATAATTTTTTTTTATTAATTTACATTGTCACCTTTTATAGTGTTTAAAATTTTCAACGATAAAAATAATTTTTAAAAAAATTATAATATTTCTTTATATAATTATGATATTTTTTTATGTCCCAAATTTAATCAAATTTTTTTTTTTTAATGTACGATATGCAGTGCAATAACATTGCACCATCCTTTTTCATTGATTTACATAGCCAATGCTTCCTAACATTTTTATAGTATTTAAAATTATGAATGATGAAAATATTTTTTTTAATAATTATGATATTTTTTTATAAAATTATAATATCTCTATAAAAAATATATCATTTTATTAAGAAATATCATAATTTTTATGAAAATGTGTTATAATTTTCTTAAAAAGATATCATGCACTCTTTCCACATATATTCATTATTTTTTTTTCCATATCATATTATGATATTTCTTCTTAAAAATTATAATACTTTTTTACAAAAATTATGATATTTCTTAATAAAATATTATATTTTTTTATAAAAATAACATAATTTTTATGAAAAATATCATAATTTTTTAAAAAAATATTTTTATTATTCAAAATTTTAAATGCTACGTGCATTAAAATATATGTTGAAAAGCTGTAACTACGTGGATCAATAAGATAAGATAGTATAGTTTTTGTATATCATAAATGATGCACTAAGAATTACTCATTCAATCAGTAATCCTATCGACCAAGAAGTCAATTCTCAGGCATTCACGATGCATCACGGGCATGGCATTCTTGATAGCAATTTTAGAAAGTTGTACTCAGCCGATTACAAAGACTACATGATTCTAAGAAGTTATTTGCAAGCAAGGTGATTCCCATCTCTGCCCATAAATCCACTTAATAAATACTTTGCATTCCCATACACTCCCATGAGGTTTCTAAATACCTTCAGACTAAATTAAATTAGCTTAAAACCTGCCACTTGATGCAGGCCTTAAGGGAAAATCTGCAAAAAAATTAGTTTCTCAAAGTTTGCCTCCCTCACCTGCTTCGCCGGTTAGGACTTTTCAAATATTTTAAATAGAGACGACTGCCAAAATTTCTATCATCACATGATAATCGGGGTCAAAAAGCTTAGAGGATGTTTGGTTCATGATTGGAATTGGAATCAAAATGAAAATCAAAATCAAAATGAAAATTTGAATCCTTAAAGAAGAGTGAGGATTGAGTTTTAGATAGATTGGATCATTTTCATTTCATTTTGAAATCGAAATCTGAATGAAACTTCTTTCAATCAAATAGTTAGATTGAGTTATCCATTTCTATTCTGATTTCAAACTCCAACTTTGCCAACCAAATACATTCTTAATTAAGTCAAATGTTAAGTAGAGCAACCAATTATTCTTACAGACCGTTGTACAAAGGTAATAGCTGAGAGAGGATGGGTTTAACATTGCCATGAATGCTCTTGCTTTTATTTATTTAGTTATTTATATGCCTTCAAAACACTTAGATTATGCATTTTTTTTTCAAGAGGTAAGCATAGGACTATCCATTTTCAATGCAAGTATGTTCATCCACCAGATGTATCCCAACCTTCATTATACCTGACCTTCTATATACACAACATGCACACCAAAAAAAACATTGTTATTGTTATTCATGGAAATTTAATTAATTCAACAGATGCACTAAACTTTGTGTATAATAAAATAACTAGTTTGGAGCCCATGCGTTGAGCACGAATTCTAGATCTGATCATATTGAAAAAAAATTATATATAAATCATAAAATAATATTTATTTTATTTCATATTCTTAACTATCTATATAAATAGATTTTAATTATAAAAATATAATAATACTATACATTAATAATATAATTTAATTCATATAAATAGAATTTAATATAATTTTTTATTAATTCAAGGCTTGAAGGATTGTTAGATAACATAACATATGTCATAGAAAAAATTGCTTATGTGGATAATCTCAAATACCAAAAAACTTTCTCTTAATTTCTACCTTATAATATTATATATATATATATATATATATTAGATTTAATGCTGTCATAACTTGGGAGCTAGATTGCCCTCTAACAGTAGAACATGGCCACCCTATTTGCCATTTAAAAGGTTAAAAATCTTGCGGTCCAAATCAAACCTATCACCAAGCCCAATAGTTTAAATAGAGATTGGAGAAGAATGTTTTTAGCGTAATACTTTCTACACCCTATGGTGTAAAAATTCAGATGTGGAGTGCACCGTGTCTTTCAATTGGTCCATATGGTGCTTTCGTGGCGTGACGTGATGTATGTCATTTTTCATCCAACTAGGCATCTGAAGGCATAAAAAAAATGAATGTATTTTATCGTTCCATTATTGAGCATATTTAATGCATGTCATATTCTGCTTTCCAATTTTAACATGATAAAAATGCCCTTTCTCTCCAAGATGAAGTATTTTTACTATTTGGCAGCCGGGTTGAATATTTCAAATACTACTTTTTTCTTTTTTTCTCATTTTGTTGAGCTTCTACTTAAGCATCTGGATGTCCAAAATTTTATTTGCAGCAAAAAGTATGCATTTAATCTTGTTGGCTAGCATTTAGATGCTATAATATTATCCATTCAAGCAATATATCTTATCTATCAGGTAAAATGTCATCCATAGATTCTTTAATATATTTTTTTTATAGTTCTTTTAATACAACAACTTTTTTGATAGTTAAATGCCTACATGTAAAATCTTATATCAAAATTATGATACCCTACAAATAAAATACCTCTCAAATATATTTTTTTGATATTTTTATGATATTTTACGTCAAAATTATGACATCCTATACGTAAAATGCCTTCTGAAAGTAGTTTTGACAATATTAGAGTATACTAGATCATAAATATGATATTATATGTTAAAATTATGATATTTTATAGGTAAAATGCCTTTCAAATATATCTTTTGATATTTTTATGATATTTTTATGTCAAAATTATGGTATCCTATAGGTAAAACATCTTTTAGATATATTTTTTGATATTTTTATGATATCCTATATTAAAATTATAATATTTAATATTAAAATTATTATATCCTATATATAAAATATCTTTTGAAGATAGTTTTGATAATATTATAACATGCTATATCGTAAATATGATATTATAGATTAATATTATGATATCTTATAGCTAAAATATCTTTCAAGTATATTTTTTGATATTTTTCTATTTCAAGATGTTATAATTTTGATTCTTAATATCATAATTTTGACATAGAATATCATAATTCTATATTTAGAGATATATCTTTTCTAGCATGTAATAATTTTGATCCTTAATTTCATAATTTTGATATAGAATGTCAAAATTATGACATCAAAAATATTTCTATTTCAGGATGTTATAATTTTAATACAACATATCAAAATTATGATATCGAGAATATTTCTATTATAGAATGTCATAATTTTGACATAAAATGATAAAATTATGACATCGAAGATGTTTCTATTTTATAATATCATAATTTTGATATTCTATGTCAAAATTATGACATTAAGAATTAAAATTATGATATCATCAAAAATATTTCTATTTCAGAATGTTATAATTTTGTTACAACATATCAAAATTATGATATCGAGAATATTTTTATTATAGGATGTCATAATTTTGACATAAAATGATAAAATTATGACATCGAAGATGTTTCTATTTTATAATATTATAATTTTGATATTCTATGTCAAAATTATGATATTAAGGATTAAAATTATGATATCTTAAAATAGAAGCATCTCCGATATTATAATTTTGACATCCTCTATCAAAATTATGATATTAAGGATTAAAATTATGACATTCTGAAATAGAAATATTTTTGATGTCATAATTTTGATATACTGTATCAAAATTATAATATTAAAGATCAAATTATGATATCCCAAAACAAAAACATCCCCAATGTCATAATTTTGATATTTTATATAAAAATTATGATATTATATGTTAATATTATGATATCTTTTAAGTAAAATATATTTTAAATATAATTTTTGATATTTTTATAATATTTTTATGTCAAAAATATGGCATCCTATATGTAAAATACCTCTCAAATATATTTTCTAGTATTTTTATGATATCTAATATCAAAATTATGATATTTAATATTAAAATTATAATATTTAAAATTAAAATTATGATATTCTATATGTAAAATATCTTTTGAATGTAGTTTTGATAATACTATAACATAGTAGATCAAAACTATGATATTGTACATTAATATTATGACATCTTATAGATAAAATATTTTTTAAATATATTTTTAAATATTTTTATAATATTTTTATATCAAAAATATGATATCTTATAGGTAAAATATCTCTTAAATATATTTTTCAGTATTTTTATGATATCTAATATCAAAATTATGATATTTAAAGTCAAAATTATGACATCCTGCATGTAAAATATCTTTTGATGATAGTTTTGATAATATTATAACATATTAGATCATAATTATGATATTATATATTAATATTATGATATCTTATAGGTAAAATATCTTTTAAATATATTTTTTGATATTTTTATAGTATTTTTATATTAAAAATATGGCATCCTATAGGTAAAACATTCCTCAATATATCTTTCAATATTTTTATGACAACTAATATCAAAATTATAATATTTAAAATTAAAATTATAATATTTAAAGTCTAAATTATGACATCTTGCATGTAAAACATCTTTTGAAGATAATTTTTATTGGGGATAAACTCCGCTCCCATCAAAGTCCAACCTGATGTTTAGCCTAATGCAATTGATAATCACAGAAGAGCTTTGATCGAAAATTCTCCTCCAGCAATCGAATTCCATCAAACTCCTCCAGCGATCGAACCCCAGTCGAACTCCTTTAGCAGTCGAGCCCTAGCCAAATTTCTTCAGCAGCTGAACTCATCCAGCGGTCGAACTTCTTTCAGATTTCTTCTTCAGTCGGATGCCTACAGGAGTCGAATTCTTTCTAGATTTCTCCTTCAATCAAGTTTCTCTAGGAGCCGAACTCTTTTCGGATCTCTTCTTCAGTCGGATGCCTTCAGGAGCTGAACTCCTTCTGGACGTCTCCTTCAGTCAAGTTCCTCTAGGAGCTGAACTCTTTCTGGATCTCTCCTTCAGTCAGATGCTTACAGGAGCCAAACTCCTTCCAGACTTCTCCTTCGATCGAACTTCTCCAAGAGCCGAACTCCTTCCGAACTTCTTCTTCGATCGAACTTTTTTAGGAGCCAAACTCCTTTCGGACTTCTTCTTCAATTGAATTCCTCAAGGAGCCGAACTCTTTTCGAATCTCTCTTTCAGTCGGATGCCTACATAGCCAAACTCCTTTCGAACTTTTTCTTCAGTCAACTTCCTCCAGGAGCCGAACTTCTTTCGGACCTCTCCTTCAGTCAGATGTCTTCAGGAGTCGAACTCCTTTCGGACCTCTCCTTCAGTCGGATGCCTCTAGGAGCCGAACTCCTTCCGAACTTCTTCTTCAATCGGATTCCTCCAGCGGATTACTTTCATATTTCAGCTAGCATTCCTTCCGAATGATCTTCTCTAGTCATATTTTCTTTAGGAGTCCGAACTTCTTTGAAATTAATGTATGTCAAAGCTCTTCGCCAACCAATGCCTGCTTCCTTCGAACTTCGACTATTAAATCTCAACAAACAGCCACATCATGACAACAGATACCTCTCTCCATAACAAACTTCATGTGGCTCCGAGCAGTCCACTATCGGATGGTTACGATCGTCACTATCAATCTGCTATAGGCTCCGTCTATAAAAGAGATCCTTTAGATACATTTTTGCTAAGCTCTCTTCTTCTTTTCGAAATTCTACTGAATTTTTGCCTAAGTATTCTATTTCTGTTGATCAGAAGAGCTGACTTGATCATCGGAGGAACCTATCGGAACCACCACCATCGACTCTGGATGAAACTTTATTTTGCAGATCATCGGTGGTGAACTTTTCCTCCTCAACTTCAGCTCGATCCGATGTCGATCAGATTCTGCACCAATAGTTTTAATAATACTATAATATACTAGATCACAACTATGATATTATATGTTAGTATTATGATATTTTATAGATAAAATATCTTTTAAATATATTTTTTAATATTTTTATAGTATTTTTATGATAAAAATATAGCATCATGTAGGTAAAACACCTTTCAAATATATCTTCAAACATTTTTATGACATCTAATATTAATATTATAATATTTAATATCAAAATTATGATATTTAAAATTAAAATTATGATATCCTACATGTAAAACATGTTTTAAAGATAGTTTTGATAATACTATAACATACTAGATCAAAATTATGATATTATATATTAATATTATAACATCTTATAGGTAAAATATCTTTTAAATATATTTTTGATATTTTTATAGTATTTTTATATCAAAAATATGGTATCCTATAGCTAAAATATCTCTTAAATATATCTTTCAATATTTTTATGATATTTAATATCAAAATTATGATATTTAAAATTAAAATTATAATATCTTGCATGTAAAACATCTTTTGAAGTTAGTTTTGATAATATTATAACATATTAGATCATAACTATGATATTATATGTTAATATTATGATATCTTATAGGTAAAATATCTTTTAAATATATTTTTTAATATTTTTATAGCATTTCTATATCAAAAGTATATCATCTTGTAGGTAACACACCTCTCAAATATATTTTTCAGTATTTTTATGATATCTAATATCAAAATTATGATATTTAAAGTCAAAATTATAATATTTAAAGTCAAAATTATGATATTCTACATGTAAAATATCTTTTGAAGATAGTTTTGATAATACTATAACATACTAGATCACAACTATGATATTATATGTTAATATTATGACATCTTGTAGGTAAAATATTTTTAAATATATTTTTTAATATTTTTATAATATTTTTATAATAAAAATATGATATCATGTAAGTAAAATATCTCTCAAATATATCTTCTAGTATTTTTATGATATCTAATATCAAAATTATGATATTTAAAGTCAAAATTATGATATCCTACATGTAAAATTTTTTTTGAATATAGTTTTGATAATACTATAACATACTAGATCAAAATTATGATATTATATATTAATATTATGACATCTTGTAAGTAAAATATTCTTAAATATATTTTTTAATATTTTTATAGCATTTCTATGTCAAAAATATGGCATCCTATAGGTAAAATGGATATTTTATGTTTTCTATATGCATTTTTTGACTTAAAATTTTATGACATTATAGGTTAATATTATGACATGTTGTAGGTATAATATCTTAAAATGGATACTTTATATTTTTTATATATTTTTTGACTTCAAATAATCTTCTATACATCTTCTACAGAGATTTTATAAATGATCAGTTGGATGAAGCTTCATAAGGCAGTTGTCTTGAGAATTCATATTCTTTTAGTGCACCATATATAGATAATAATTTATGGCAAGAAGAGAAGTATAGGAGGAACGAGGCAGAAGATTGTCAAGAATAAAATATTATAAATTTTTTATTGCTTGTTATAATTTATAAATCAAATATTTAAATTTGATCAAAATATGAAATATATTGTAGCAAAAATTTAAAAAACTATTATTTTAATAAAATATCATCTTAAATTTTTATAAATATTACGTACAAAAATATTTTGGTTCTAAGATGTCATAATTTTGATCCTTAATGTTATAATTTTGATACATGATGTTATAATTCTGCATTCGAAAATATTTCTATTCTAGAATATCATAATTTTGATTCTTAATATTATAATTTTTATACAGAATATCATAATTCTATATTTAAGAATATTTCTATTTTAGGATATCATAATTTTGATTTTTAATATTATTGGAGATAAATTCCGCTTCTACCGAAGTCCAGTTCGATGCTCAGCTTAACGCAATCAGTAGTCACGGAAGAGCCTCAGTGGCCGAGCTTCTTCGGACTCTCAACGATCGGGCCTTAGCCGAACCCCTTCAGTTGATCGAACTTCTCAGCAGCTGAGCTCCTTCAAACTCTCAACGGTCGGGCCTTAGTCGAACCCCTTCAACCGATCGAATCCCTCAGCGGCCGAGCTCCTTCATACTTTCAGCGGTCGGGCCTTAGCCGAACTCCTTCATCTAACCAAACTTCTCAGCAGTCAAGCTTCGGTCGGACTCTTGTGAGAGCCAAACTCCCTCCGCACTCCTGCAACCAGACGTCTATGGGAGCCGAACTCCTTCCGAGCTCCCCCTTCGATCGAACTCCTCAGTGGTTGCGCCCCGACCGAACTCCTTAGCAGTCGAGCTTCAGTCGAACTTCCACAGAAATTGAACTCCTTTCAAGCTCCTCCTTCGATCGAACTCCTCAGCGGTTGCACTCCGATCGAACTCCTCAGTGGCCGAGCTCTAGTCGGACTCCCATAGAAGTCGAACTCCTTCCGAGCATCCTCTTTGGCCGAACTCTTCCAAGAGTCCAAACTCCTTTAAAATTGGTATATGCTCGAGTCCACCAACCAATGTCTGCTTCCTCGAGCTACGACTATCAGACTCCGACAGTATGACCGCCACTACCAGTCTGACGGCATCTTTTCCTCCGTAACAAGCCTCATGCAGCCCGCAACCAGATGACATGGCCACCACTACTAGCGACACCACTCTCTCCATAACCAGCCTCATGCGATCCACGACCCATCAGTATGGCTATCACTATCCATTTGACGATGCTTTCCTCTCCGTATCGAACTCCATACGGCCCTGACGGCTTGCTATCAGACGGTATGGCCATCACCATCAATTAAGCTTCGCCTATAAAAAGGATCCTCCAGATACGCTAAGCTCTAAGCTCTCCTCTTCTTCTCTAAACTCTGCCGAACTCATTTCAGAGCACTCCATATTAGTTGGCCAGAGCTGACTTGATCGTCGGAGGATCTTGCCGGAGCCAACCCCCATCGGCTCTGGACGAAACTTTATTTTACAGATCTCCGACGGCGACCTCGTCCACCTCCACTCCAATTAGATCTGACGACGATCAGATTCTACACCAACAGATTTGGCGCTAGAGGAAGGGCTCGAACCTTTAAGGTTTCCTTATTCTTAAAGGAGTGCTCGACGATGATTTCTCTTCTCCCTCTGGAGATCTCTCTTCTTCATCTCTAGAGTTCTTTTTCGAAGAGAAAATACCTTCCACGGTGATCGGCAGCCTTCATGCCAGGTCTATCTGCTCCCGTTTCAGTCCTGATAGCTCAGGTTCCACCTGAAGCCATCATAGATGTGGAGCAGTTCAACCTACTGGTCCAGCAGATTCGTGGCCTCGTCGAGATGATGCAGACCATGCGACAGCTTTCGGTGGAGATTTTGCCAGCAAACCCACCATGAGGATGCCAGGAACCGGCTTTAAGAAAGAGCATTTGGCCTAGCATACCAATCACCCTTAGGAAGGAGAAACAGAGAGCAGAAGTTCTCCCCTAGAAGGTTTCATAGGAGGGTGGAATAAAGTTCGACCACATTCATGACCTCCCCAATGCAACGAGGTCAAACTATCCTTCGAGCTCATCATCAAGGAAGCCCCGACAAAGGGGCATGAAGTTCTCCCGTAGAAGATTTCATAGGAGGCGGAATGAAGTTTGGCCGCGTTCATGACCTCCCCAGTGCAAGCGAGACCAAACTCTCCCTCGAGCTCACCATTAAGGAAGCCTCGACGAAGGTTTCACAGGAGGTGGAATGAAGTTCGGCCGCATTCATGACATCCCGAGCACAAGCGAGGCTGAACTCCCCCTCGAACTCATCATCAAGGAAGCTCCGACAGAAGGGCACGAAGAAGTCCTCTTCTCGAAAGGTTTCGCGACTACACCCCCCTGGCAATGCTCCTTGAACTCAAATTCTCATGAAAGTTAAGAACCAGCTACTAAGATCAGAAGGATTACGATCTTTCCCAAACAAGCGCGATCGAAGCAAGTACTGCCTCTGCCATCGCGACCACGGCCATGACACTGAGGAATGCATTCAGCTCCGAGACGAAATTAAGAAACTCATCAGAAAGGGGCGGCTAGGTAAATTTCTTCGATGCCAGCCTGAAGCAGGAGAAGATCGGCCAAGGGCATTGCCGTAGCCTGAAACAACAAGGAGGTCGGCAGTCTCATGGCGTCATCAACATTACCCCTAGGAGGAGCTTGGTACTTTGGCGAGCTGTCATCTCCCAGCGACATAGCCAAGAGAAGCTTGCTCCAAATTGAGAAGGTCAATATAAGATAGAGGAGGCCGTCCGGCCTAGGACTTACTGCCCGAGGGAACCCGAAGGAACAACACCCCCATGACTCTAAAATGGGGATGTGCTGCAAGTAACTTTTCCTCGGTAAAATTCTTCTCTTTCAATAATATTATTTTCTAGTGCAAGAATTACGTGATAATAGAAAAAAAATGAGCGAAAGTGGTCCATTAGGAATAGGAGGAGGACCTCGTCCTAACGCGAGCAAAGTTGAAGGCCTCGTTCACCTTAGACGAGATGGGGGGAAAGGCCTAGACAATAGTCCTTATGTGCCTCCACAGTCTGTTAGGAACAGGAGGAGAATCTCGTCCTAACGTGAGCAAAGTCGAAAGCCTTGTTCACCTTAGACGAGATGGAGGGAGAGGCACGAACAACGGTCCATATGTGCTCCCACAGCTCATTAGGAATAGGAGAAGAACCTCATCCTAACGCGAGCAAAGTCGAAGGTCTCATTTACCTTAAACGAGATGGGGAGAGAGGCATGGACGACGGTCCGTATGTGCTCCCATAGTTCGTTAGGAGCAAGAGGAGAACCTCATCCTAATGCGAGCAAAAGTCGAAGGCCTCGTTCACCTTAGACGAGATGGGGGGAGAGGCACGGACGACGGTCCATATGTGCCCCCACAGCCTGTTAGGAATAGGAGAAGAACCTCATTCTAATGCGAGCAAAGTCGAAGGCCTCGTTCACCTTAGACGAGATGGGAGGAGAGGCCTAGACAATAGCCCTTATGTGCCCCCACAGCCTGTTAGGAACAGGAGGAGAACCTCATCCTAATACGAGCAAAGTCGAAGGCCTCGTTCACTTTAGACGAGATGGAGGAGAGGCACGGACGATGGTCCATATGTGCCCCCACAGTCCATTAGAAACAGGAGGAGAATCTCATCCTAACGTGAGCAAAGTCGAAGGCCTCGTTCACCTTAGATAAGATAGGAGGAGAGGCACGGATGACGGTCCGTATGTGCCCCCACAGTCCATTAGGAACAGGAGGAGAACTTTGTCCTAACGCGAGCAAAGTCGAAGGCCTCGTTCACCTTAGACAAGATGGGGGGAGAGGCCTAGACAACAGCCCTTATGTGCCCCCATAGTCCGTTAGGAACAGGAGGAGAACCTCGTCCTAATGCAAGCAAAGTCGAAGGCCTCGTTCACCTTAGATGAGATGAGGGGAGAGGCACGGACGATGGTCCGTATGTGCCCCCATAGTCCATTAGGAACAGGAGGAGAACCTTATCCTAATACGAGCAAAATCGAAGGCCTCGTTCATCTTAGACGAGATAGGGAGAGAGGCACGGACGACGGTCCGTATGTGTCCCCACAGCTCGTTAGGAACAGAAAGAGAACCTCATCCTAATGCAACCAAAATCCAAGTCCAAGCTCCGAAATCTACAGGAGATAAGATCTTTTCTGAGTGCCCGTGTCGACCTCGGCTGTAGGAGATGAGATCTCTTTCGAGCGCTTGAATTAACCTCGATCAGAGATAAGATCTCTCCCAAGCAACGGCGACAACCTTGGTAGGAGATAAGATCTCCTCCGAGGGTCCGGGCCAACCTCGACTGCAGGAGATGAGACCTCCCTTGAGCGCCCGAGTCAACCTCGGCCAAAGATAAGATCTCTCCCAAGCAACGATGACAACCTCAGCTAGAGATGAGATCTCTCTCGAGTGACCAAGCCAACCTCGACCGTAGGAGATAAAATCTCCTCCGAGCGCCTGCATCAACCTTGGCTGTAGGAGGGAGATCTTCCCCAAATCAGCCTCGACTGCTAGAGACAATATCGCCCCCGAGGAGCTTAACCTCCAACCTCGACCGCAGGAGATGAGATCTACTTTAATCTCGGCTGGAGATGAGATCTTCCTCGGGCTTCAAGTTCAACATTAACTTTGGCTGGAGATGAGACCTCCTCCGAGCTTCAACTTGAACCAGCACGGAGCCCAGAAGAAGACTTCGATAGTCATCTTTTCTGCACTTCCTTCCTTCGAGTTTCGAACTCGAAAGTGGGGGGACTATTATTGGGGATAAACTCCGCTCCTATCGAAGTCCAGTTTGATGCTCAGCTTAATGCAATCGATAGCCACGAAAGAGCCTCAGCGATCGAATTTCTTCGGACTCTCAACAATCGAGCTCCTTCGGACTCTCAGCGACTGGGCTTTAGTCGAACCCCTTCAGTCGATCGAACTCCTCAGCGGTCGAGCTCCTTCGGACTCTCAGTGGTTAGATTTTAGTCGAACTCTTTCAGCCGATCAAACTCCTCAGCGATCGAGCTCCTTCGTACTCCCAGCGGTCGGGCCTTAGTCAAACTCCTTCACCGATCGAACTTCTCAGCAGCCAAGCTTCGATCGAACTTTCATGAGAGCTGAACTCCCTCCGCACTCCTCCAGCCAGATGCCTATGGGAGCCAAACTCCTTCTGAGCTCCCTCTTCGGCCAAACTCCTCAGCGGTTGTGCCCCGGCCGAGCTTCAGTCGGACTCCTTCCGAGCTCTCCCTTCGATCGAACTTCTCAGTGGTTGCATCCCGACCGAACTTCTCAGCGATCGAGCTTCAGTCGGACTCCCATAGGAGTCGAACTCCTTTCGAGCCTTTCCTTTGGTCGAACTCCTCCAGGAGTTCGAACTCCTTTGAAATTGGTATATGCCCGAGTCCACCAAGAGTTCGAACTCCTTTGAAATTGGTATATGCCCGAGTCCACCAACCAACACCTGCTTTCTCAAGCTACGACTGTCGGACCCCGGCAGTATGGCCGCCACTACCAATCTGACGGCACCTTTTCCTCCATAACAAGTCCTATGTGGCCCACAATCGGACGACATGGCCACCACTACTGACGATACCACTCTTTCCGTAACCAGCCTCATGCGACCCACGATCTGCCAGTATGGCTGTTACTATCCACCTAACGATGCCTTTCTCTCCATACCGAACTCCATGCGACCCCGACGGCTCACTACCAGGCGGTATGACCGTCACCATCAATTAAGCTCCACATATAAAAAGGATCCTCCAAATACACTAAGCTCTAAGCTCTCCTCTTCTTCTCTAAACTCTATCGAACTCATTCTAGAGCACTCCATATCTGTTGGTCAGAGCTAACTTGATCGTCGGAGGATCCTACCGGAGCCATCTCCCATCAGCTCTGGATGGGACTTTATTTTGTAGATCTTCGACGACGATCTCGTCCACCTTCACTCTAGTTGGATCCGACGACGACCAGATTCTGCACCAACAAATATCATAATTTTGACATAAGATGTCATAGGATATTATAATTTTGCATTTAGAGATGTTTCTATTCTGAGATGTATTAATTTTGATCCTTACTGTCATAATTTTGATACAGAATGTAATAGAATATCATAATCTACATTCGAAGGATGTTTCTATTCTAGGATGTTATAATTTTAATTTTTAATATCATAATTTTAACACAAGATCTCATAATTCTATATTCGAAATTATTTTTATTCTAGGATGTCATAATTTTGATCCTTAATATCATAATTTTGACACTGGATGTCATAATATATCATAATTCTGCATTCAAAAATATTTTTATTCTAAAATATCATAATTTTGACTGTTAATATCATAATTTTGAAATAAAATATCATAATTCTATGTTCGAAGATATTTTTATTTTAGGATGACATAATTATGATTTTTAATATCATAATTTTGACACAGAATATCATACGATATTATAATTTTATATTAAAAAATATTTTTATTCTAGGATATCATAATTTTGACTCTTAATATCATAATTCTGACACAGGATATCACATGATGTCATAATTCTACTTTCAAAAATATTTTTATTTTAGGATATCATAATTTTGACCCTTAATATCATAATTTTATCATAAAATATTATAATTCTATATTTGAAGATATTTCTATTCTTGGATGTCATAATTTTAATTTTTAATATCATAATTTTGATATAGAATATTATAATTCTGCATTCGAAGATGTTTCTGTTATAAGATATCATAATCTTTAATATCATAATTTTGATACAGGATGTTATAAGATATCATAATTCTATGTTCAAAGAATATTTTTATTTTAAAATATTATAATTTTTATTTTTAATATCATAATTTTGATTCTTAAGGATCAAAATTATGATTTTCTGAAATAGAAACATCATTGAATGTAAAATTATGATATTCTATATTAAAATTATAATATTAAGGATAAAAATTATGACATCCTGTACTAAAAATATTTTCAAACATAGAATTATGACATTCTATGATATTCTATATCAAAATTATGATATTAAAAATTAAAATTATGACATCTTATAATAAAAATATTTTTGAATATAGAATTATAATTGTTGGGGATAAATCCCGCTCCTGCCGAAGCCCGGCCCAACGCTCAGCCCAATGTAACCAGTAGCTGCTGAAGAGCTTCAGCGCCAGGCGCCAGGCCGAGCCCCTAACACGGCCGAACTGCCTAGAGGCCAAACTCCTCCGCGCCAAGGTCCGGGCTGAACTACCTAGAGGCCGAACTCCCCTGCGCCAAGGTCCGGGCCGAACTGCCCAGAGGACGAACTCCCACCGCCAGCCGAACTTCCTGACGGTCGAGCTCCTCGGACTCCAAGCGGCTGGACTTCTTCGGGAGACGGACTCCTCCCAGACGCCCGTTCGGCCATCCGAGCTCCTCCCGGGTTTTCCCTTCAGCCGAACTCCTTCAGACTTCCCACGACCGAACTCCTTCGGACCGACCCCAGGCGAGCCCATGCAGCCGAACTCCTTCGGACTTCCCACGGCCGAACTCCTTCGGACCGACCCCAGGCGAGCCCGCGCAGCCGAACTCCTTCGGACCGAACTCCTCAGCGAGCCCTGGCCGAACCAACTAGCAACCGAAGTCCTTCAACTGGCCAGCCGAGCTTCTTCGGGCCTCTCAGCGGCCGAACTCTGCAGACGGCCGACCCTTCAGCCAGACGAACTCCCCCAGCTTCCCCCTCGGCCGAACTCTGTTACAAGTCCGAACTCCATTGGACAAACTGTCGCCTGCAGCAAGACCGGACGGCGCCTTCCTCTCCGTACCGGACTCCATGCGGCCCACGGCTCGCCGGTATGGCTCCCACGATCTACCGGACGATGCCTTCCTCTCCGTACCGGACTCCATGCGGCCCACGGCTCGCCGGTATGGCTCCCACGATCTACCGGACGACGCCTTCCTCTCCGTACCGGACTCCATGCGGCCCACGACTTGCCGGTATGGCTCCCACGATCTACCAGGACGACGCCTTCCTCTCCGTACCAAACTCCATGCTGCTCCGACGACTCTCTGCCAGACGGCACAGCCGTCACCATCCAACTAAGCTCCGCTATAAAAGGACCCCTCCCGACATACTAAGGCTAAGCTCTCTGAACTCTCGACTCTCTAAGCTCTCCTCCACATCTCTAAGCTCCGGAACTCATTCCGAGCACTCCATTACTGTTGGCCGGAAGCTAACTTGACCGTCGGAGGGTCCTGCCGGAGCCACCACCCCACCGGTTCCGGACGGGACTTCGTTTTGCAGGTCCCCGGCGGCGCCCAGCGGCCTCGATTGCGGCGACCTCCGGCGGCGACGGATTTCTGCACCAACAGATTGGCGCTAGAGGAAGGGCCTGAACCTTCGAGGTTCCCTTGTTCTTAAAGGAGTGCTCGGCGACCCTTCTCTTCCCTCTCCAGAGATCTTCCTTTTCTCTTTCGAAGAGAAAACGCCACCCAGGAGAGCTTCCGCACGGCGTTCGGTGGCCTCTGCGACCCGATCCCGTCCAGGCCCGTCTGTTCCTGCTTCAGCCCCGGCGGCCTAGGTTCCACCTGCACCCGCGGTGGATGTGAAGCAGTTCGGCCTGCTTGACCGACAGATCCATGGCCGTGGCCTCACAGAGGCGTTGCACGCTATACAGCAGCCTCCGGTAGCGACTCCACCAGCAGGCCCGCCATGAGGGCACGAGGAATCAGCCTTAGGGAGGAGCCCAATCGCCCCTAAGAGAGAAACGGAGAGCAGAAGTTCCCCCGCTGAAGCGGAATGAAGTTCGGCGCGAGGAAGGCCGAACCCACCCATGAGCCCGTCAGCGAGAAAGCTCCGACAAAGAAGTATGAAGTCCTCCCGCGGAAGCTTCCGCAGGAAAGTGGAACGAAGTTCGGCGCAAGTAAGGCCGAACTCACGCTCCAGTAGCCCCCCCCAGTATGTCCCCCAAAGGAACCGCCTACAAAGTGTTCACTGGAGGCGGAACGAAGTTCGGGCGAGAAAAGCCGAGCTCCCCTCGAGCTCGTCCGAACAAGAGCAGCAGAAAGTTCTCCCACGGCGGGTCTCGTGGGAAAGAGGAATGAAGTTCGGGCGAGAAAAGCCGAGCTCCCCTCGAGCTCGTCCGAACAAGAGCAGCAGAAAGTTCTCCCACGGTGGGTCTCGTGGGAAAGAGGAATGAAGTTCGACTCGAAGAAAAGCCGAGCTCCCCCGAGGGCGAAATGAAGGCGAAATGAAGTTCGGTGGAAAGCCGAACTCCTCAACTCAACCTCCAAAATAAAGTTCGGCGCCGGCAAGGACGGAACGAAGCCCCCCTCCCGGAAGGTTCCGCAACTACGACCCGCTCCTCTAACTCGAATTCTCGGCAAAGTTAAGAGCCAACCGCCAAGACCTGAAGGACTACGGCCTCTCCAAACATGCGCGATCAAGGAGAAGATCGGCTATAGGCACCGCCGTAACCGGAAAAGACAAGGTTGGCCGTCCCGCGGCGTCATCAACGCCACCCCGGGGAGGAGCTACGAGCTAGCTACATCGGTGATTGTCATCCCCAGCGACAAAGTCAAGAGAAGCATGGTCCAAATTATGAAGGCCGGCATGAGATAGAGGAGGTCGTCTGGACTGGACTTGCTGCTCGAGGGAGCTCCGAGGAACAACGCCCCGTCGACCCCTCAAACGAGAGCGCGCTGTCCACGATTTTCCTTCGGTAAAATTCTCCCCTCTGCATAATATTATTTCTGGATGCGAAAACTATGCGATGACAGGAGAGCAGCAGTCAATAATCACCGCGTTAGGAATAGGAGGAGAACCTCGTCCTAACGCGAGCAACAAGCTCGGCTGCAGGAGATAAGATCTCCCCCGAGCGCGCACTTCACTTCGGCTGCAGGAGATAAGATCTCCCCCGAGGGAAGCTCGGCCGTAGGAGATAAGATCTCCCCCGAGCGCGCACTTCAACCTCGACTAGAGATAAGATCTCTCCCGAGCGACCGTCGACAACCTCGGTTAGAGATAAGATCTCTCCCGAGCGACCGTCGACAACCTCGGTTAGAGATAAGATCTCTCCCGAGCGACCGAAACAGCCTCGGTTAGGAACAGGAGGAGAACCTCGTCCTAACACGAAGCACCAACCTCGGCCGCAGGAGATAAGATCTCCCCTGAGGGAAGCTCGGCTGCAGGAGATAAGATCTCCCCCGAGCGCGCACTTCTCGGCTGCAGGAGATAAGATCTCCCCCGAGCGCGCACTTCACCTCGGCTGCAGGAGATAAGATCTCCCCCGAGCGCGCACTTCAACCTCGGCTAGAGATGAGATCTCTCCCGAGCGACCGAGCGACAAACCTCGGCTGAGAGAAACCTCGGCTAGAGATAAGATCTCTCCGAGCGACCGTTGCCAACCTCGGCTAGAGATAAGATCTCTCCCGACGACCGAAACAACCTCGATTAGGAACAGGAGGAGAACCTCGTCCTAACACGGCACCAACCTCGGCTAGAGATAAGTCTCTCCCGAGCAACCGTTGACAACCTCGGCTGAGATAAATCTCTCCGAGCGACCGTGAACAACCTCGGTTAGAAAGGAGGTGAACCTCTCCTAACACGAGCACAACCTCGGCTAGAGATAAGATCTCTCGAGCGACCGTCGACAACCTCGGCTAGAGATAAGATCTCTCCCGAGCGACCGGAACAACCTCGGTTAGGAACAGGGAGGTGAACCTCGTCTAACACGAGCACCAACCTCGGCCCAGGAGGAATAAGATCTCCCCGAGGAAGCTCGGCTTCAGGAGATAAGATCTCCCCGAGCGCGCACTTCACTTCGGCTGCAGGAGATAAGATCTCCCCCGAGGGAAGCTCGGCCGTAGGAGATAAGATCTCCCCGAGCGCGCACTTCAACCTCGGATAAGAGATAAGATCTCTCCCGAGCGACCGTCGACAACCTCGGCTAGAGATAAGATCTCTCCCGAGCGAGAGGACGAACTGCCTAAAGAAGCAGTCAGCCGCGTTAGGAACAGGAGGAGAACCTCGTCCTAGCGTGAGCAAAGTCGAAGGCCCCGTCCACAAGGACGGGATGGGGGGAGAAGCGAGAGGATGCGGTCTCACATGGTGCCCACAGCCGGCTAGGAACAGGAGGAGAACCTCGTCCTAGCACGAGCAAAGTCGAAGGCCCCGTCCACAAAGGACGGGATGGGGGAGAAGCGAGGACGACGGTCCTCATGTGCCCCCACAGCCGGCTAGGAACAGGAGGAACCTCGTCCTAGCGTGAGCAAAGTCGAAGGCCCCATCCACAAGGACGGGATGGGGGAGAAGCGAGGACGACGGTCCTCATGTGCCCCCACAGCGGCTAGGAACAGGAGGAGAACTCGTCCTAGCGTGAGCAAAGTCGAAGGCCCCGTCCACAAGGACGGGATGGGGGGAGAAGCGCGGACGACGGTCCGGATGTGCCCCCACAGCCGGCTAGGAACAGGAGGAGAACCTCGTCCTAGCGTGAGCAAAGTCGAAGGCCCCATCCACAAAGGACGGGATGGGGGGAGAAGCGAGGACGACGGTCCTCATGTGCCCCCACAGCCGGCTAGGAACAGGAGGAGAACCTCGTCCTAGCGTGAGCAAAGTCGAAGGCCCCGTCCACAAAGGACGGGATGGGGGGAGAAGCGCGGACGACGGTCCGGATGTGCCCCCCACAGCCGGCTAGGAACAGGAGGAGAACCTCGTCCTAGCGTGAGCAAAGTCGAAGGCCCCGTCCACAAAGGACGGGATGGGGGAGAAGCGAGGACGACGGTCCCATGTGCCCCCACAGCCGGCTAGGAACAGGAGGAGAACCTCATCCTGCGTGAGCAAAGTCGAAGACCCCGTCACGAAGGACGGATGGGGGAGAAGCTCGGACGACGGTCCGGATGTGCCCCACAGCCCGTTGGAACAAGAGGAGAACTCGTCCTAACTGTGACAAGTTCAAGGCCTAGCCAACAGAGCTACGGCAAGCTTCACTAACAGAAGACGAGTCTTCTCCTTCGGACTCGCTTCAACTTCGGTGACAGCATCTAGGCGGATGAGCCGGGATCTCCCCAAGCGATCATAACCTTGACTGCAAAAAGAGAGGTCTCCTCCCGAATCGACTTCCGGTTGATGAAGGCATGTCAACTCCGACCCTGGCCATTGGGGGCGACACTGACTCCGGCTCAAACGTTCGGCTTCACCAATTTTGGCTGGAAAACGAGTCCCACTTCAACTCCAAACATCGACTGAAGATGAGGTCTCCCCCAAGCCTCAGCCTCAACTTCAGCGTCAATCTTGCTGGAGATGAGACTCCCCGAGCTTCAGATGCGGAGCCTGGAAGAAAACTTCGGCAGTCGCCTGTTTTGGTACTCCTCCTTCAATTTTTGAACTCGGGAGTGGGGGGGTACTGTTGGGGATAAACCGCTCCTGCCGAAGCCCGGCCCAACGCTCAGCCCAATGTAACCAGTAGCTGCTGAAGAGCTTCAGCGCCAGGCGCCAGCCGAGCCCTAACAACGGCCGAAACTGCCTAGAGGCCAACTCCTCCGCGCCAAGGTCCGGGCCGAACTGCCTAGAGGCCGAACTCCCCTGCGCCAAGGTCCGGGCCGAACTGCCCAGAGGACGAACTCCCACCGCCAGCCGAACTTCCTGACGGTCGAGCTCCTCGGACTCCAAGCGGCTGGACTTCTTCGGGAGACGGACTCCTCCCAGACGCCCGTTCGCCATCCGAGCTCCTCCCGGGTTTTCCCTTCAGCCGAACTCCTTCGGACTTCCCACGACCGAACTCCTTCGGACCGACCCCAGCGAGCCCATGCACCGAACTCCTTCGGACTTCCACGGCCGAACTCCTTCGGACCGACCCAGGCGAGCCGCGCAGCCGAACTCCTTCGGCCGAACTCCTCAGCGAGCCTGGCCGAACCAACTAGCAACCGAAGTCCTTCAACTGGCAACCGAGCTTCTTCGGGCCTCTCAGCGGTCGAACCTCTGCAGACGGCCGACCTTCAGCCAGACGAACTCCCCAGCTTCCCCTCGGCCGAACTCTGTTACAAGTCCGAACTCCATTGGCAAACTGTCGCTGCAGCAAGACCGGACGGCGCCTTCCTCTCCGTACCGGACTCCCTACGGCCCCGGCTCGCCGGTATGGCTACATCTACCGGACGACGCCCTCTCTCTCCGTACCGGACTCCCTACGGCCCAGGCTCGTCGGTATGGCTCCACGATCTACCGGACGACGCCTTCCTCCGTACCGGACTCCATGCGGCCCACGACTTGCCGGTATGGCTCCCACGATCTACCAGATGACGCCTTCCTCTCCGTACCAAACTCCATGCTGCTCGACGACTCTCTGCCAGACGGCACAGCCATCACCATCCACTAAGCTCCGCTATAAAAGGACCCCTCCCGACATGCTAAGGCTAAGCTCTCTGAACTCTCGACTCTCTAAGCTCTCCTCCACATCTCTAAGCTCCGGAACTCATTCCGAGCACTCCATTACTGTTGGCCGGAAGCTAACTTGACCGTCGGAGGGTCCTGCCGGAGCCACCACCCCACCGGTTCCGGACGGGACTTCGTTTTGCAGGTCCCCGGCGGCGCCCAGCGGCCTTGATTGCGGCGACCTCCGGCGGCGACGGATTTCTGCACCAACAATAATATTTCATGCTAAAATTATGATATTAATAATCAAAATTATAACATCCTAGAATAGAAATATTTTTGAATATAGAATTATGACATTAAGGATCAAAATCATGACATTCTAAAATAAAAATATTCTTGAATGCAATATTTATAGAAATTTAAGATGATATTTTATTAAAGTAATAATTCTTTCAAACATCTACTATAATATATTTCATATTTTGATGAAATTAAAATATTTGATTTATAAATTATAATAAGCAATAAAAAATTTATAACATTTCATCCTCGACAATCTTCTTCCTCATTCCTCCTGTGCTTCTCTTCTTGCCATAAATTATTATCTATATATGGTGCATTAAAAGAACATGGATTCTTAAGATAACTACCTCATGAAGCTTCATCCAACTAATCATTTATAAAAAAATTTATACAAGATGTACATAAGATTATTTGAAGTTAAAAAATATATATAGAAAACATAAAGTATCCATTTTAAGATATCATATCTACATGTCATAATATTAATCTATAATATCATAATATTTGAAGTCAAAAAATACATATAGAAAATATAAAGTACCTATTTTATCTATAGGATGTCATATTTTTGACATAAAAATGCTATAAAAATATCAAAAAATATATTTGAGAGGTATCTTACCTATAAGATGTCATAATATTAACATATAATGTCAAAATTATGATCTAGTATATTATAGTATTATCAAAACTATTTTCAAAAGATATTTTACATGCAGGATATCATAATTTTAACTTTAAATATCATGATTTTGATTTTAAATATCATAATTTTAATATTGAAAGATATATTTAAAAATTGTATTAACTACAGGATGCCATATTTTTGATATAAAAATGCTATAAAAATATCAAAAATATATTTAAAAAATATTTAACCTATAAAATATTATAATATTAATATATAATATCATGATGATCTAATATGTTATAGTATTATCAAAACTATCTTCAAAAGATGTTTTACATTCAAGATGTCATAATTTTAACTTTAAATATCATAATTTTGATATTAGTCCTCATAAAAATACTGAAAGATATATTTGAGAGATATCTTATCTATAGGATGCCATATTTTTAATATAGAAATGCTATAAAAATATCAAAAAATATATTTAAAAGATATTTTTATCTATAAGATGTCATAATATTAATATATATTGTTATATTTTTGATCTAGTATGTTATAGTATGGTCAAAACTACCTTTAAAAGATATTTTATATGTAGGATATCATAATTTTAACTTAAAATATTATAATTTTAATTTTAAATAACATAATTTTAACATTTGATATCATAAAAATACTGAAAGATATATTTAAGAGGTATTTTATCTATAAAAATATCTTTTTATCTAAATTATAATAAAATTATCTATCAAAATAATTTAAAAGATATTTTACCTATAAAATATCATGAATTATTAACATGTAATATCAGTAATGTATGATCGTCAATATGTTATATGTATATCAAAAAACTACTTCTCAAAAATATTTTACATATAGAATATCATAATTTTAACTTTAAATATCATAATTTTGACTTTAAATATCATAATTTTGATATTAGATGTCATAAAAATGCTGAAAGATATATTTAAAAGATATTTTACCTGCAGAATGCTATATTTTTGATATAGTAATACTATAAAAATATCAAAAAATATATTTAAAAAATATTTTATCTATAAGATATCATAATATTAATATATAATATAATAATTTTAATTTAGTATATTATAGTATTGTTAAAACTATCTTCAAAAGATGTTTTACATGTAAGATATTATAATTTTAATTTTAAATATTATAATTTTGATATTAGATATCATAAAAATATTGAAAGATATATTTGAGAGGTATTTTATCTACAGAATATCATATTTTTGATATAAAATACTATAAAAATATCAAAAAATATATTTAAGAGATGTTATAATATTAATGTATGTTATAATATTAATGTATGTTATATCAAAAAATATCAAAAAATATATGAAAAATATTATAATATTAATATATAATATCATAATTATGATCTAATATGCTATATTATTGTCAAAACTATCTTCAAAAGATGTTTTACATGTAGGATGTCATAATTTTGATTTTAAATATCATAATTTTGATATTAGATATCATAAAAATACTGAAAGATATATTTGAGAGATATTTTACCTATAGAATATCATATTTTTGATATAAAATATTATAAAAATATTAAAAAATATATTTAAAAAATATTTTACCTATAAGATATCATAATATTAATGTATAATAGCATAATTTTGATCTAGTATGTTATAATATTATCAAAACTATCTTCAAAAGATATTTTATATATAGAATATTATAATTTTAATTTTAAATATTATAATTTTGATATTAGATGTCATAAAAATATTGAAAGATATATTTGAAAGATATTTTACCTATATAATATCATATTTTGGATATAGAAATGCTATAAAAATATCAAAAAATATATTTACAAGATGTTTTACCTATAAGATGTCATAATATTAACGTATAATATCATAGTTTTAATCTAGTATATTATAGTATTATCAAAACTATCTTTAAAAAATATTGTACATGTAGAATGTCATAATTTTAATTTTAAATATCATAATTTTGATATTAAATATCATAATTTTAATATTAGATATCATAAAAATACTGAAAGATATATTTGAGAGATGTTTTACATACATGATGCCATATTTTTGATATAGAAATACTATAAAAATATTAAAAATTATATTTAAAAGATATTTTATCTATAAAATATCATAATATTAACATATAATGTCATAGTTTTGACATAGAATATCAAAATTATGACATCCAAGATATTTCTATTCCAAAATATCATAATTTGGATCCTTAATATCATAATTTTGACATAGTATGTCAAAATTATGACATCAAAAATATTTCTATTTCAGAATGTCATAATTTTGATTCTTAGTAATATAATTTTAACATAGAATATTAAAATTATGACATCGAAGATGTTTCTATTTTAGGATGTCATAATTTTGATATAGGATATCAAAATTATGATATTCTAGAATAGAAATATCTTCGATATCATAATTTTGATATTCTGTATCAAAATTATAATATTAAGAATCAAAATTATGATATTCTAAAATAGAAATATTCTCGATGTTATAATTTTGATATTCTATATCAAAATTATGATATTAAGGATCAAAATTATGATATTCTAGAACAGAAATATTCTTAAATGCTTATAATATTAAGGATCAAAATTATGACATTCTAGAATAAAAAAGTATAAAAAAAATATACTTAAAAGATATTTTAGCTGTAAGATATCATAATATTAATCTATAATATTATATTTATGATATAGCATGTTATGACATTATCAAAACTATTTTCGAAAGGTATTTTATATGTAGGATATAATAATTTTAATATTGAATGTCATAATTTTGATATAGGATGTCATAAAAATATCAAAAAATATACCTGAAAGATATTTTATCTGTAGGATGTTATAATTTTGACATAAAAATATCATAAAAATATTAAAAAATATATTTGAAAGATATTTTACTTATAAGATATCATAATTTTAATATATAATATCATATTTATGATCTAATATACTATAATATTATCAAAACTATTTTTGAAAGGTATTTTACATATAGAATATCATAATTTTGATATAGAATGTCATAATTTTGACATAGGATATCATAAAAATATCAAAAAAATACTTAAGAGATATTTTATCTGTAGGATGCCATAATGTTGATATAAAATTTTATTTGTAAGTATTTAATTATCAAAGAAGCTATTATATTAAAAAAGCTATAAAAAATATATTAAAGGATCTACAGATGATATTTTACTTGATAGATGAGATATATTGCTTGGATAGATAATATTATGGCATCTAGATGCTAGCCAATAAGATCAAATGCATACCTTTTGCTACAGATAAAATCTTGGACATCCGGACGCTTAAGTAGAAACTTAATAAAAATAAAAAAAAAGGAGAAGAGTAGCATTTGAAATATTCAACATGACTGCTAAATAGTAAAAATACTTCATCTTGGAGAGAAAGAATATTTTTGTCATGTTAAAGTCGGAAAGCAGAATATGATGTACATTAAATGTGCTCAATAATAGAATGACAAAATATCTCCACTTTCTTTATGTCTTCAGATGCCTAGTTGGATGAAAAATGACATACATCACGTCACACCATGAAAGCATCAGATGGACTAATCAGAAAGTATGGTGTGCTCCACATCTAAATTTTTACACCAGCGGCGGTGTAGAAAGTATTACCCATGTTTTTAATGGTCCAAATCAAATCCATCACCAAGCCCAACGACTACTATAGCTAGTGTCAAGCAGAGAGTTCAAACGAGGAGTTTCGAAGGAATCCAATGAGGAGGAGCGATGTTATTTGCTCTTGATTAGATGATAAGGCATTAAAGGAGAAGAAATCGAATGAGGAGGAGCGGCTCCAAGAAAGTCCAAGAAAGCAAGAAAGAGCAGCAAGGTAAGCCTTCCTCTTTCCTCACTCATCCTTCCTTACTACCTCTTTACTTCCTATTTTTCCCTTTCCATAAACCTCAAGTTCTATCTTCGTATGATTATTTTCTTTGATCGATCCCATTTCTTGATGCAGTTCCTCTTTTTTTGTTATGTATGATTATGGCCGCTTAGTTCTGTTTCTGATTTCTTGAACTTATGTCTAAGTTGTTTACTAAGAATTTGGTTATTTTACTTTGAACCCTAGAGATTTAATGTTGCATGCAAAGAATTCGAATGGCGAGGTCAAAACAAATTGAAAGAGGAGGAATAAGATGAGGAGGTGGAGCGGCTCCAAGAAGATTAGCATCCAAGAGAGCAAGAAAGGACAGCAAGGCGAGCTTTTCTAATTCCTCTCTCATCCTTCTTTACTTCCTTGTTTTTTTTGTTTTTCCTTTCCATAAACCTAGGTTCTATCTTTGTATGATTTTTTTCTTGGATCTATCCCTTTTCTTGATGCAATTTGTCCTCTTTTGTTGTTATGTTTGACTATGGCTGGTTAGTTCTATTTTTGATTTCTGACTTATTTACTAAGAATTTATTTATTTTTTACTTTGAACCCTCGAGGTTTAATGTAGCAATCGATGAGCTTCTAACCATATAGGGCTTGCATGTTTTGTGCTATTGACTTAGCTTGTTTAGCCTATGTTTTGCAATTCTTGAACAATTATAGTTCTCTGGTACTTGTTCATCCTAAACGTTCTTCCTTCTTGAAAAAAAAGATATGTTCTTTTATTTCTCTTTTCAAAGACTTGTAAAATAGTATATTATTGTTCATGGTAGGTCATTAATCTTTGGTTTTCTAAGATGATATTCTAGACCTACCTAGCTTTTAGTTGTCCTTTTTGTTATTGGCATATCTTTTTAAATTTGAATAATTACTCCTCTCTAAGATGGGTCCTTAATCTTGCAAAGTTTTTGCTTTTCTTTTCGAACATATAAAATCCTGCTCTCCTTTCTAGTTATACAAAGTTGTTTCTTGATTTTTTGAAAATATTTTCAAATATGCCAGAGTTTGTTTTGGTTTTTATATACATACTGGATGTTGTTTTGGGATTTTCCTTCTAAAAAAAAAAACTTTTTGATGGTTATTGCTTTTTTCACCCCATAGGTTTCTTCTTTTAGCAGATATTTGCAAGGCTCATTTCAATGTTAGTTTAAAATTTTGCAACATTCAAGTCTTTAAATGTGTTACCTTGAAAAAGAGTGCATTCCTGCCCCAATTTTTTTAATTATTTTTTATAATATTTTTTTATTACTTAGTTCCAAAAATATCTTCAATCCAAACTTATTTCCGATTTTACCATTCATGCTGAAAATCATGGATTCAAGCTATGATTTTCATGCCACCTCAGCTGGGTTCAACCCACGATTTCATTTCCAAGAGGCTAGGCATTGTGGTGGTTTGAAATTGCTTGCTCAACTCATGATTTCATTTTTAAGTGGCCAGGCATTGTGGTGGTTTGAAATCATGGGCTCAACTCATGATTTCATTGAAGGCATGGGTCTAACCACGATTTTATTGAAATCACGGGTCCAACCCATGTTTTCATGTCTAAGAGGCCAAGCATTGTGGTATTGATACTGAGATCCAACTGTTGGTCGGAATAGCTAGAGAGGTGGCACATCCCCTTCGAAGAAGTAACCTGCAAAGAAGTTCTGGCCAGAGTTGGCTTCGGCGAGGACCCTCCAATGCTTAAGTTAACCTCAAGCAGTAGATGAGGAGTGGAGAGAGAGAGAGTTCTTGCTTACTCTTGGGGATCCTCTTGCTGGTCTTTTTATAGACAGAGATTGTTAAGCTATTAAGAAAGCTTGTTAGACGGATCATGGCATGATTGCATTGAAATTTTAAATTGAGATCTGTCGGATCAAGTAGTTGAACCCACCTTATTCATTTTGGCGCCAATTAGGACGTTATAAGAACTTTCGCATTCAAATTAAAGGTACAGATAGGATCGGCAAACTTTGGTTAAGGACAGTGATGGATATGCTGAAGCTAAGGGTTGAGCTCGTGACATCGGCTTGAATGGAAATCAAGGTGTCCCAAGTGTACTGGCTACTGAAGTTTGGATCTAGCTATTGATTGAATAAAAGATAAAGGCAAGAATCGACTGAAATCGAAAGGATCAGACCATGCATAAGATTTGATTGATTTGGAAGAAGTATGCATTTACTCAAATATCTTTAATAATATGTTGTGTCGATGCTACACTTGATGATGCTACCATGCACCCTTCCTCTAGTGCCAACCTATTAATGCTGAACTATCTTCAGCCTAGATGGTGAATAATTTCTCAACACATGCCCTATGGATGAAGGGAGTACATACGTTGCCGAACAGCCGAAGACATTTCCTCACAACAATTGGAGTGACGATCACAGGGGACAAAAGGTGTCATCATGGGCAATCATGACCTTAGAAAGTGGAGCAGTTGGCAAAATTTGAAAAATGATGGTATGCTCTAATTTTGATGCCAATCATAGGACCGACCGATGCCAACTATAGGCCAATCGCATTTTGCCAAATGTTGATCTTCGGACGGTTGGAGAGGACCCGATACCAGAATTGTCCTTTCATCCCACTTATAAAAGGGGGTCCGTCCTTCTTCTCCTTTATGCTTCTAGGACTTTCTTAGGGGCCATTTGGTGGGAGGTAATCTGGCATGAAAAAATGATTTTCATGTTAGATTATTATGTTTGGTATGAAAAGTAAAAAAGAGAGATGGTAAAAATATTAGTAGGCCCATGCTTATTTTCTAGAGAGAGATGGTAAAATAAATACCATGGAGGATTGGTATTTGGCAAATTCTCGAGTGGTGGTAATCCATGTTTGATAAAAATATCCTTAATAAAACTGCATATGTAATCACTAACTTTATTTTAATATCCTTCAAATTTTATTCAATAAAAAAATTTTGTAAAAAAAATTAAGATGGAGATGGCATTGTGCAAAGGGTTATGTGATTATAGTCATCATATAAAAACTAATTGAAGATGATAATACTATTTTAGTATTAAAAAATTATTTTATATTGAAAGATATATTTATAAATTTTATCATATTTTCATGTAGGATTACCTCCAATCAAATGCAATAATTCTTTTTTGGTGTCATTTTTTGGAGTAATTTTCTTACCAACTAAACATAGTAAAAAATTTTTTCCTCCATAATTATTTTTTCAGGTAAATGATTCTCGTGAATTATCAGATTATCCCATAATCTGACATATTCCAACTAAATTGACCCTTAGAGGTTCACTCCTTTTTCTTCCAATTGGTCTCCCTGCTTAGGGTCCCCTTTGGTTTCTTCTCAATCTTCTTGGATCGCCGGCGGTCATCTTTGGGCCTTCCATCTCCACTCTTGGCGTCATTGCAGGTGGTATGTCCTGCCCTTTTTCTTTGATTCTTCCTCTATTTTTCTCTCTTTGTGTGTTTGTTTCTTCTCCAATTACCATTCGTATTTCTCGATGGCTTATTTCGAAAGTCTTAATGGAGGCGGGTCTCCCAAGTTGACCCCCTCGAGGAAAATTTAGTCTGGTTCAAGTCTAGGGTATTATTCCATGATATTATTTTTGCCGAATATTATAAGGTCTAGGTTGGGTCCAATGGATTTGAGTCACATTCACACTCAATATATAGAATCTCCGACTCTATAGAATTAGAACTTTCTTGACCCAATGATAGGATCAGCAATCCTCCTCCACTTCCAGGGAAGAACAACTTGTATGAAGAGGCTTTTAAGATCGGAGTTAGATTACCACTTTATCCCTTCGTAGCCAAATTTTTTCACTTCTATGACATCTTCTTATGTTTGGTTATCCCCAACTCCTTTCGCTTCATCATCGATTTTATAGTTTTCTATTCCTTAATTGGGGTTCAACTGACAATTTTCTTGTTTTGATCTTTTTATGGTCTCAAGAGGCGTATTGGTGATTAGTGGTACGTTTCTCTCCCAAAAGGAGCCAAGGCTCTACTGAAAAGGGGCTCTATCTTCAGTCTACAATTGAAAGAATCGATTCTTCTTCATTTTTGTGCCTTCTATTGATAAATTGAGACTTTCTTACTAGGATCAGTTAAGAGACTATCACACAGGTTCTGAAGCTTCAGGAAGAGGACTTTAAATGCTTCGCAATCCCAAATTAATATAAAATTTCTCTATTGAAGGAACTATTATTGGAGCATGCTCTCTTTAATACTAGCCTTAGCCTAATCGATTCCAAAAGTGATCTATTTATTTTTTTAATATTTATATATTTATATATAAATAATAATATATATAAATATATATAGAGGAGTCGTGGGTCAGGCTCGTGAGCGGAGGAGCCACGGGTGGTGTAGGAGAGAGAGAGGTTTGGATAATGTTGATGTAGAATCTGGTAGTCGCCGAAATTCGCTAGAGTGAAGGTAGATGGGGTCGCCGTCGGAGACCTGCAAAATAAAGTTTCGTCCGAAGCCGATGGGGGGTGGCTCCGGCAGGACCCTCCGACGATCAAGTCAGCTCTAGTCAACAGGAATGGAGTGCTCAGAATGAAGTTCGGTAGAGTTTAGAGGAGGAGAGAAGGATTTTCAAAACCTGGCATAAGTGTATTCGGAGGGTCCTTTTTATAGAGGGAGCTTGTTGTAACCACCTTGATTAATGATTGTCGTAACTGTCCTGATCAATGCCGATCGTTATTGACTTGATAAATGTTGATCGTTATTGATTCGATAAATGCCGATCGTTATTATCGTGTAACCGTAGCAGGATCGCTTGCAGGAATCCATCATAAGAAGTTCGGCTTTCATGAAAGTTCGGCCATTGAGAAGCCCGTCCGTCGAAGAAGTCTGCAGGAAGTTCGGCTTTCGTAGAAGCCTAGTCGCTAGAGAAGTCCGTAGGAAGTCCGACTTTCGTAGAAGCTCGATCGTTGGAGGGAATTCAGCTCCCATAGGCGCTTGGCTGTAATGACGCAGAGAGAGTTCGGCTCTTACGAAAGTCTGACTGAAGCTCGACGATTGGAAAGTTAGAAGGAGTTCAGTCGATTAAATGGGTTAGAAGAAGCTCGGCTGTTGGGGGTTTGGCTAAAACCCATCTGCTGAAGCTCTTCTGTGGCTACTGGTTGCATTAGGCTAAGCATCGGACTAGACTTCGATGAGAGTGGGATTTATCCCCAACACCAGCCTCCCCACTCCCGAGTTCGAAAATCAAAGGAAGGGAGTGCAGGAATGACGACTGTCGAAGTCTTCCTCTGAGCCTCATGCTGGTCCATGTCGAAGCTCGGAAAAGATCTCATCTCAGGATGAGGTTATCTCCAATCTTATCTCTGGCCGAAGTGGAAGTTGAAGCCCTCCGACCGAGGTTAGTCCGATTGCTCGAGTTAGGATGAGGTTCTCCTCCTGTTTCTAACTTCGACTTTGCTCGTGTTAGGATGAGGTTCTCCTTCTGTTCCTAACGGGCTATGGGGGCACATTCGGACCATCGTCCGTCTCCCTCCATCTCGTCTAAAGTGAATGAGGTCCGCACCTCTCTCCCCTCATCTCGTCCTTTGTGAATGAGGCCTTTGACTTTGCTCGTGTTAGGACGAGGTCCTCCTCCTGTTCCTAACGGGCTGTGGGGGCACATGCGGACCATCGTCCGCGCTTCTCCTCCCATCTCGTTCTTTGTGAACGAGGCCTTCGACTTTGCTCGCGTTAGGATGAGGTCCTCCTCCTGTTCCTAACGGGCTGTGGGGGCACATGCGGACCATCGTTCGCACCTCTCCCCCCATCTCGTCCTTTGTGAACAAGATCTTCGACTTTGTTCGCATTAGGATGAGGTCCTCCTCCTGTTCCTAACGGGCTATGGGGGCACATGCGGACCATCGTTCGCACCTCTCCCTCCATCTCATCCTTTGTGAACGAAGCCTTCGACTTTGCTTGCGTTAGGACGAGGTCCTCCTCCTGTTCCTAATGGGCTATGAGGGCACATGCGGACCATCGTCCGTGCCTCTCCCTCCATCTCATCCTTTGTGAATGAGGCCTTCAACTTTGGTAAGATCTTATTTTCCATGGTCGATGTTGACCTGGGGGAGACCTTGTCTCCTGCAGCCGAGGTTTAGAGGTCTTTGACCTGCTCGCATTAGGATGAGGTTCTCCTCCTGTTCCTAACGGGCTACTTTTACTCATTTCTTTCCTGTCATCCCGTAATCCTTGTGCCAAAAATCAATAATGTAGAGCAAAGGAGTTTTTAAAGGAAGTTTATTGATAATACATCCTCAGATTTTTTGAGTTCCATGATCGGAGAAGCACTATCCCTCCGAGTTTCTTCAGACGATAAGTTTTGGGTCGGATGACTTCCGTTACCTCATACGGACCTTCCCAGTTTGGGACGAGCTTCTCTTGACTCTAAGGCTGAGCGACAGCGGCTCGTCAAAGCACTAAGTCCCCGCTCTGAACGTCTTGCTTTTAATCCTAGAGTTGTAATACCGAGCCATCTTTTGTTTGTAGGCTGCCATCCGGATGCGGGCTTCTTCTCTCTTTTCTTCCAGAAGATCGAGGTTGACTCTGAGGTCCTATGGGTTGTGCCGCTCATTAAAGCCCATGACTCATGCAGAAGGGAGCTTAAGCTCGATCGGGATAACTGCCTCAGTGCCGAAGGCCAAGGCGAAGGGTGTTTCTCCGATTGGCATCCTCTGAGTAATTCGATATGCCCAGAGGACATGATAGAGTTCGTCCACCCAGGCCCCTTTTGCCCTATCGAGTCTCACTTTGATTCCTTGCAGCAAGGTCCAGTTGGTTATCTCAGCTTCTCCATTGGCCTGCGGGTAAGCCACCGATGTGAAGCGGTGGGAGATGTTTAGTCCTTCGCAGAACTCGGCGAACCTTGCCCCGATGAACTGTCGCCCATTATCGATTATGAGGGTTCGGGGCAGGCCAAACCGACAGACTAGTGACTTTCAGATGAAGTCCTGCACCTTGGCCTCGGTAATCTTCGCGAGTGGTTCGGCTTCGACCCACTTGGTGAAGTAGTCGATCGCGACCGGGAGGAACTTCCGCTGCCCAGATGTCGTTGGAAAGGGGTCGAGTATATCCATTTTCCACTGTAAAAACGGTCAGGATGAACTGAGCGGAGTGAGTTCGGATGCTGGCTGCCTCTGCACGCTGGCATTCTTCTGACAGCGGTCGCACCTCTTTGCATATTTCATGGAATCGCGAAATAAAGTCGGTCAGTAGTACCCCTACTGGAGTAGTTTTTGCGATAGGGACCTGGCTCCTACGTGACTTCCGTAGAGTCCCTCGTGCACATCCCGTAGCGCGAGGTCGGCCTCTGAAGGTCGGAGACATCTCAGCAATGGGAGGGAGTATGATCTCTTATACAATCTGCCTTCGTATGAGACGTAGCGGGAGGCCTGATTCCTGAGCTTCTGAGCTTCTTTTCGATTGTGGGAAAGGACCCCCTCTTGAAGGTAGGCGATCAATGGATCGATCCAGTTGGGCTCAAATTCCATCTGCAGGATGGTCTGAGATTTTTCTTTGGTCAGGCACTTCAAAGTTTTCAAAAATACTTCTTTGGGTAGTTCGACCGGCGTTGAAGCGACCAACTTGAAAACAAGATCGGCTCTTGCATTTTCCACCCTCGGGATGTACTGAATACTGAAACTGTCGAAGGTCGGGATCAAATTCTTCACTTTTCTGAGGTACCTCACCATGCTTTCCTCCAGTGCCTCATAGCCATCGCTGACTTGACCAACCATCAGTTGGAAATCGCTGGAGACTTGAAGCCGATCTATTTTTAATTTCCTTGCTATCTTTAATCCGGCGATCAGCGCTTCATATTCGGTCCCATTATTGGTCACAGGGAACTCAAGATGCAGCGCGTACTCGGCGGCTGACCAAGACCAGCCCCGCACCAGCTCCAGCGGAGTTGGACGAACCATCCACGTGTAGAGCCCAGGAATCTTCAGGGAGGTCGATGCTCTCTTCGGGGAGGATCGACCGCAACAACTTGGCTTCGTCGAAGTTCGGCCTCGCTCTGGTGCTGGTTCCGCTCGATTCAAGCTCGGCTTCAACTAGAATGATGCATTCTAGCACAAAATCTGCCAGTATCTGGGCCTTGATCGATGGTCTAGAATGGTAGTTGATGTCGAACTTTGTGAGCTCGATTGCCCATTTTGCGATTCTTTCGGAAGCGTCTGCTCGATGGAGAACTGCTTTTATTGGTTGGTCCATGAGGACCGTTATGGTGTGCTCCTCAAAGTAAGGTCGGAGCCTCCTGACAGTAATTTTGAGACAGTAAGTCAGTTTTTCTAACCTAGAGTACCTGGTCTCCGCGTTCCTCAGGACTCGGCTCACGTAGTAGACCGGTCGCTGCGTCTTTGCTTCTTTCCTAATGAGGACTGTCGTCAGGGCCACCGGAGAGACAGCTAGATATAGGAATAATTCTTCTCCAGATTCAGGCTTTGCCAGCAGTGGAGGCATGCCGAGGTAGTATTTGAGCTCCTCGAATGCTTGTTGGTACTCCGCCATCCAGCAGAAGTCCTTCAATCGTCTGAGAACCTTGAAGAAGGGCATGCATCGTTCGGCCGACCTTGAGATGAAGTAATTTAGGGATGCCACCTTTCCAGCCAGGCGCTGAACTATCTTGATCATCTTTGGAGTGGTCATTTCTCGAATGGCTCAGATTTTCTGGGGGTTTGCCTCGATTCTGCGTCTCGACACCATGAACTCGAGAAATTTTTCAGAGGTTACACCAAAGGTGCATTTGGTTGGGTTCGGCTTTATCTTGTGCTTTCTGAGTGCACCGAAGGTCTCTTCAAGGTCGGTCAAGTGGTATGTTGAAGCTCGGCTTTTGATGAGCATATCATCTACGTACACCTCCATATTGCGGCCGATCTGCTCCTTGAAGACCTTATTAACCAAACACTGGTATGTTGCCCTTGCGTTCTTGAGTCCAAAAGGCATGACCTTGTAGCAATAAAGACCTCGGTTGGTAATGAAGGCGGTCTTCTCTTCATCCTCAGGCGCCATGCGTATCTGGTTGTAATCAGAAAAGACGTCCATAAACGTGAGGAGCTCATGGCTCGTGGTTGCATCCACCAGCTGGTCGATCCTAGGTAGGGGGTAGCTGTCCTTCGGGCAAGCCTTGTTTAGCTTCTTGAAGTCGACGCACATCCTCCACATGTTATTTGCTTTTTTGACAAGAGCGACGTTCAAGACTCAGGTCGAATAGTTAACCTTCCGGATGAGTCCGGCTTTGAGGAGCTTGTCTACTTCTTCGGCGATCACTTTCTGCATCTCCGGGGCGTGGTGGCGCAGCTTCTCTCTTATCGGTCGGTGCCTCGGATTGATGGCCAGTCGATGTTCCATGACCTCGGTGTCGATCTCCGGTATATCCATTGGGATCCAAGTGAAGACGTCCGCATTTTTTTTGAGGAAAGCGATGAGCTGCTCTCAAACCTCGGCCGCCAAGTTGGAGCCGATCTGCACCATGTGCTCTGAGTTTCCGTCATTCAAGGGTATAGAGATGAGGTCCTCCACAGGCTCGCCTCGCTCCTCAACGAGGTCGTCGCGGACGTCCAGTCTGTCAACAAGATAAGTGTCGGGCTGATCTCCCTTATATAGGGTGATCAAGTGCAATACCTCGCCAGAGCCTGGTCTCCTTTGACTTCTCCGACCCCATGACTCATCGGGAACTTCATCTTCAAATAATAGATTGATGCTACCACCCGGAGTGCATTTAGATCAGGTCAGCTAAGAATCGCATTATAGACGGACGGGATCCTTACGACTAAGAAGTCGACTCGAGCTTTGACCAGCTTCGGGCGCTGCCCTGCCGCTATGGTCAATGTTATTATGCCTTCGACTGGTACGGCGTTGCCAGCAAATCCTATCAGTGGAGAATTCATCGACCCTAATCGATCATCGAGCAGGGACATTTTTGAGAAGGCATCATAAAATAATACATCGATTGAGCTTCCATTATCTACCAGAACGCGGCGTATATCGTAGTCAGCAATATTCAAGACAATTACAATCGCGTCATTGTGTGGAAATTGGATTTCCTGATCGTCCTCCTCGGTGAAGGCCACGGGCTCCACGATCCTCCGCCTCTTTATCGATCCTTCGGATCCGCTGGTCTCCCCTTGTTGAGGTCCTCCTAAGATAGCATTGATGACGCCAAGGGGCAGCTGATCTTCTTGCAGGTTTTCCCCACTTGGTGGTAACGCTCTTGGCCGATCTTCCTTCTCCTCAGGCCGTCTTCGAAGAAATCAGCTTAGTCTGCCTCGCCTGACGAGCTCTTCAATCTCGTCCTGGAGTTGAATGCACTCCTCAGTGTCATGACCGTGGTCGTGATGGTAAAGGCAGAACTTATTGGGATTGCGCTTGCTAGGATGGGAACGCATTCTCTTTGATCTTGGAAGTCGCTCCCGGATCTCCATCAATACTTGAGTCTTCGGGGTGTTAAGGGGGGTGTAGTTGTGAAATCATCATCGTCGGGAAGAACTTCGACGCTGAGGAGAACCTCGGTGTGTCCTTTCGTCAGAGCTTCTCCGCTTTCGAGCTTGAGGGGGAGTCCGAACTCGCCCACGACCAGGGGGAGTCCGGGAACACGGTCGAGCTTCAGTCCGCTTCCTTTCTTCGATGGGCCTGTCGGCCCACCGATTCATCGCTTGCCGCCGACTTCATCGTCCTTAGCCTCGAAGGCCTTCTCGGCCCGGGCATAACTTTCGGCCCGAGCCAGCATGTCGGCAAAGTCCCTGGGATACTTCTTTTCCAGGAAGAACAGTAGATCGTTCTTCTGAAGGACGTCCTTAAGAGCGGCCATGATGACCGACTGGTCCAGGTCCTAGACCTCTGGTGCAGCAGTATTAAATCGGGTAATGTAAGCCCGGATGGATTTCCCTTCCTTCTGTCTGATGGCCATTAAGGACTCCGAACGTCGGCGCGGATGCCGACTACTAATAAAGTGGGCCACGAACTGTTGACTCATCTGATCAAATGATAAGATGGTATTTGGCTTAAGCGTCGAGTACCAGTTCTTAGCCATCCCTTTAAGGATAGAGGGGAAAGCCTGGCACAAGATAGCGTCTGGCGCGCCATGGAGCAGCATCATTGTCCAAAAGGCTTTCAGATGGTCGATTGGATCAATGATCCCATCGTAGCTCTCGAATTGCGGGAGCTTGAAGTTTGGCGAGATCGGTTCCTGCATGATTTTCTATGAAAAAGGAGGGTCAGTGCAGATGTCATTACCGCATGAGGAGCGAGTGTGATGGAGTTCTTCGATTTGTCGGCTCATTTCTAAGAGCCTTTGATCCAGGAGATCTTCGCAGTCTCTGATCTCCAAGGTCTTCTTGCTGAATGGGTGCAAAGCTTCACCCTGGATTGAGCTGCGGTCCGACTAAGGGCTCTCCCTTCATTGCCTTCCTCTTCCAGGAATTGGAGGTCGGGTAGCCCATGTCGATTGCCCTTGGACTGGACCATACGGCTCTGGAGAATCCCGCACCAGTTGAGCTGGTACTGGGGCCTACTGGTGCATGGCCTGCACCACCCGAACAGCCTCAGTGAGGCCACGAACCTACTGGATAAGCAGGTTGAACTGCTCAGCATCTACCATGGCTATAGAGTGAGTCTGAGTCGTCGGGGTTGGAGCGGGAGCGGATGGATCCGAACGGGATCGGGCCGTGGAGGCCGCCGATCATCGGGTGGAGGCTCTCCTGGGGGCATCTTTTCTTTTTGGAAAGGAATTCGAAAGAGGAGGAAAAGAGATTTCTGGAGTGGGAAGAGAGAAATCGTTGCCGAGCACTCCTTTAAGAACAAGAGAACCTCGGCTTCCTTTAAGAGAGAAATCGTTGCCGAGCCCTTCCTCTAGCGCCAATCTATTGACGTAGAATCTGGTAGTCGTCGAAATTCGTCGGAGTGAAGGCAGATGGGGTCACCGTCGGGGACCTGCAAAACAAAGTCCCGTTCGAAGCTGATGGGGGGTGGCTCCGGCAGGACCCTCCGACGATCAAGTCAGCTCCAATCAACAGGAATGGAGTGCTCAGTGTGGAGTTCGGTAGAGTTTAGAGGAGGAGAGAAGGGTTTTCAGAACCTGACGTAAGTATATCCGGAGGGTCCTTTTTATAGAGGGAACTTGTTGTAACCGCCTTGATTAATAATTATCGTAATTATCCTGATCAATGCCGATCGTTATTGACTTGATAAATGCCGATCGTTATTGACTCGATAAATGTCGATCGTTATTATCGTGTAACCGTAGCGGGATCGCCTGCAGGAATCCGTCATAAAAAGTTCAGCTTTCATGAAAGTTCAGCTATTGAGAAGCCCATCCGCCGAAGAAGTCCGTAGGAAGTCCGGCTTTTGTAGAAGCCCGACCGCTGGAGAAGTCCGTAGGGAGTCTGGCTTCCATAGAAGCTCGATCATTGGAGGGAATTCGGCTCCCACAGGCGCCTGACTGTAACGACGTGGAGAGAGTTTGGCTCTTGCGGGAGTCTGACTGAAGTTTGGTGATTGGAAAGTCAGAAGGAGTTCGACCGCTAAGTAGTTCGGTCGACTGAATGGGTTAGAAGAAGCTCGGCCGCTGGGGGTTCGACTAAAGCCCGTCTGCTGAAGTTCTTCTGCGGCTACTGGTTGCATTAGGCTAAGCATCGGACTAGACTTCGATGGGAGCGAAATTTATCCCCAACAGATAATAAATTTTTTATAATTTTTTTAAGAAATAATTTTATCTAAAATTTTTATTGTAAGATTATCAAAGAAGTGGCAATCTGGATAGCCATCCCTTCTGAAGATAATGTAGACTAGGAGGCAATATAGATTGCCAAGATAATGTGGATTGTTATCTAAAAAATATATCAAATATAATAATTTAATGAGTTTATTTTAAATTATTGATAATTTGAATAGATTATTAACTATTAAATATAATTTTAAATAAATATATATATATATATAATGATGCTCCGTAGAGGAGTATTCTGGTGTTGTCAACTCAGCTTTCTTTGTTGTACCATGTGGAATCAAAACTCAGCTTCTTTTGTTGTGCCAACCCAAACCTAGCAAAAAAAAAAACTCCGCTCCCCGTCGCCCCCCCCTCCCCTCCCCGACTTGCGAGGACCCCCCTCTCCTCCGATCTTCCCTCGTCGGCCCGCCCAAGATGGCCCTCCTTTGTTAGATGTATATCCTAGAAGCTAGATTGACTAAACACTTGTAATATACTTCTAAGAATAATTTTATAATTTTGACTATAAATTAATAAAAAAATTATTTTCTATCATAGTATGTATTTAAAGTATCTGTGATACATCCTTTTGAAGAAAAATCCTGATTTTTCGGTCCAGATTCGTTCAGATCTGATAAGATCAAGAGATATATTTTAAAATTTTTTCTCTTTGATCTGTATCAGATCTGAGATATTTTAGATCTGATTCTTATTATTTTAATAAATAAAATAAAATAAGAATAAATTAAATCAAATTTAATTTACCTGATTTGGATAATCCTATTATCCTGTTGATGATCCTATTTGCAGCGGAAGGTTCTGGATCTAGCCATGCAAACACCTGGCTTCTACCGATATCCACTCAGGCTGGATCTGGAGATCATCTTCTTCTCTATCACATCTCCAAAAATCAGATCTGGATCTGATCTGGAGGATCTTCAAAACTTCTTTTGAAGATCAGCAGTCGTCCTTTGCAGCAGTGCAGCCTTCTTGCTTTTGATCTCCTTTCTTTGATCTGGATCGCACCAACCAAGCTCCAAAACTATTTTGGACGTGGAAAGGAGAGGGAGAAGAAGCTTTGGCATGGAGGAGGAGAGGAGAAAAAGCCTTGGGCATGGGGAATTCTGATTTCAATCTTTGAGTTGGGTACAGGGTCTTATTTATAGACTAGCTGTGATCCAACTCCTCTTCTTCCCAACCAATCACAACCCTTTGTGAAATCAGATCTAAATCTGATTGGTGGGAATAGAGTCCCCTGGATTCCTCCTTAGAGGGTGCCTAAGACCAGTCAAAGTTGGATTCTTAGAAGAACTCTAATTGGAATCCAAAAGGGAGGTGGAGTCCTTGTCCAACAAGGACTCCTAGGCGCCTCCAACTTGGGCACACGCCTAGGGTGGCGTGCGCCCTCCTCCTTGCCAGGTTCTGGTAGGGGGACAAGGCCCCCACCAGCTCTCCAATAGGTGCATGACATGTGGTCAAAAGTCAAAGTGTCAATGGTCAACGTTTGACCAGTCAAAGGTAGACTTTTGACCAAAGTCAAAGAACAAGAAATGGCAGGTGACCAAAAATGGCAGGTAATGTCTTACAAAATAAGACAACCTTTTTTGACTTGGACAACCTCCAGTCAGACCATATGAAGGCCTCTGATTGAGCACAAACTCCTTTGGCTCAGACAGGACAACTTATTTATGATAGTAAAAGAAGAACGTTAGGTTCAATCGAGTGCTAGCACGATTTTCTTGAACCTAATTGAATCTCATTCAGATCAATTGAACTAGATCAGTTCAATTGATGATCACCAGATTCAAACCCTTGTTTGTGTGACCCAGTTAGGTTCAGTTCTGTATGGTAATGGGATATGTCATGATCTCTATCATCGACATCATCGAAACTCCTTTCGATGGATCAGAACTCTTCTGATTCGAACAGCTAGAATGATCGATCATCTAAATCATTCTAATTGCTCCCAAAATCCACCAGTGACACCTAGCAGTATATGGTGGCAACCCATCAGAGCTGAATGCGAACCTCTTGGTGCAGCTACCTGTGTGATTCAGTTCTTCTATCTTGAGCCCCGATCAGATTAGGGTTAAGGTAAACTCGTCAAACCCTAGTCTCTGTCATATGATGTAATCATTCGATTCGAGTCCAATGTGAAAATCTAAATAGAAACTCTTTCTATTATTTCACTCTGCCATGGCCATGGACTTCTGGACTTGATTCTCATGATTATCATAGGGCTGCTCCTCTACCACCGAGGTAGATAGATTCCATCTTGATGCCATCCAGTTCCTACAATGAACATGCTATAGCCAACATACACCTCAGGGTTCCATATGGCTAGGAGATCCGAGTAATGGTGTAGTCAAACTATAACACCCTCAAGGTGAACTGCCGATGCACCTCAGGTCAAAGAACCAGACACACTACTGCAGCATCGAGTCAGTCATTGACGAGAAGGTAGACTCCCTAATGACTACTCGAGGTGGTCACGCTCAGTGCCCTCGTTCTCTAACGAGTACCTGTACTCTCGCTCCGGTGTCTCCACACCGTAGACTCAAGACTCATCTACTAAAGAGAAGTGATTGTACACCAACCTTCCGGATCAATCACCATCCTCGTGATGATCCTATGGTCAGGAGCAATTTATGAGTTAATAATGATTATTCATGTCTTAAATTTTCAACTCTTGAAAATATGAATTATCATTACCATTAACTCAAAGGATGTATCACAGACACTAAATACACATATGTGATAGAAAATAACCCATTTTATTGATATTTAGTCAAAATTATAATTTTGCCCCTAGAAGTGTATTACAAGTGTCAGCCAATTCTGGCTTCTAGGGCACATATATCTAACAATCTCCCACTTGTCCTAAAGCCAATTGGCTACAAGTCTAAGTCCCATCTTCTCAAGGTGGGCTTCGAACTTCTGCTGGCCCAACGGCTTTGTAAGTGGGTCTGCCACATTATCTGTGGAGTTGACTCTCTTGACCTCGACGTAACCCTTCTCGAGGTAATCGCGGATGAGGTGGTATCGCCGCTCAATGTGCTTGGATTTTTGGTGAGACCTCGGCTCCTTAGCAAGGGCTATGGCGCCATTGTTGTCGCAGTATAGAGGAATGGCATCTGATGGCATTACTCCGATTTCTGCAGCAAACTTCTTATACCAGAATGCTTCCTTCGCAGCCTCTGATGCAGCGATATATTCTGCTTCCATGGTGGAATCTGCTATCACGGTTTGCTTGAAACTCTTCAGCTAACAGCACCACCATTGCACACAAACAGACTGCCAGATGTCGACTTTCGATCATCTATATCAGACATGAAATCTGAGTCTGTGTATCCCTGGACTTGGAGTTCTCCATTACCAAAGACCAACATCATATCCTTAGTTCTTCTCAAGTACTTAAGGATACATTTCACAGAAGTCCAGTGTTCTTCACCTGGATTTGACTGATATCTGCTTGTGACACTCACAGCATGGGCTATATCAGGTCGTGTACATAGCATGGCATACATGAGGCTCCCTATTGCAGAAGCATAAGGGATCTTGCTCATGCGTTCTATTTCCTCAGGTGTGCTAGGGCACATCTTCTTGGAAAGATGAATACCATGTCTGAAGGGTATTAATCCCCTCTTAGAGTTTTCCATACTAAACCTCTTTAGTACTTCCTCTATGTACATCTTCTGTGAAAGTCCTAGCATCCTATTCGGTCTATCCCTATAGACCTTAATTCCTAGAATAAAGGATGCTTCACCTAGGTCTTTCATGGAGAATTCCTTGGACAACCATATTTTGACTGTCGTCAACATGGGAATATCATTCCCAATAAGGAGGATGTCATCCACGTACAATACGAGGAAGACAACAGCGCTCCCACTGACCTTTTTGAAAACACACGGTTCCTCTTCATTTTTGATGAAACCAAACTTTTTGATCACATCATTGAAATGAGTGTTCCAGCTCCGAGATGCTTGCTTAAGTCCATATATGGACCTTTGCAGCTTGCAAACCTTGTGATCAGTATCACTGGATGTGAAACCTAGCGGCTGTTCCATATAGATATCTTCCTCAAGATATCCATTTAAGGAATGCCGTTTTCACGTCCATTTGCCATATTTCATAATCGAAATAGGCTGCAACGGCAAGCAATGTGCGGATGGATTTTAGCATAGCCACTGGGGAAAAGGTATCCTGATAGTCAATGCCTTCGCGTTGACTATAACCTTTTGCCACTAGTCTAGCCTTGAATGTCTCCACATTCCCATCTGCACCAATCTTTCTCTTGAAGATCCATTTACACCCAATAGGTACTATACCTTCTGGTGGATCTACCAAGGTCCAGACTTGGTTTGAGTGCATCGAGTCAATTTCTGACTGCATTGCCTCTAGCCATTTCTCGGAGTCGATATCTGATATCGCCTCGTTGTAGGTTTTGGGATCATCACCATGAGCACCATTACCTACGAGGAACATTTTCTCTACTTCCTCTGAAATAATACCTAAGTATCTCTCAGGGGGACGGAAAACTCTTTCCGATCTACGAGGTGGAGGAGGTAGTGTTCTTATTGGCTCAACCTGATTTGGTTCCAATTGGTCCTTAGCTCGTTCCACTTGTGAGACTTTCTCATCAAGCTTGATCTATTTTCCAATGCCGCTGTCTTGAATAAACTATTTTTCAAGAAAGATGGCATGTCGACTCACAATCACATTGTGGTCTTCTGGAATGTAGAAATAGTATCCTAATGACTCTTTAGGATATCCTATGAATCGAGCTCTAAAGGACCTAAACTCTAACTTGTCCGCTTGTTGTCTTTTGACATGAGCTGGACAACCCCAAATTCTGAGATGACTCAGACTTGGTTTCTTACCGTGCCATATCTCATACGGTGTGGTAGGAACGGTTTTAGAGGGAACCCTATTCAGTAGATAGATTGAAGTTAACAATGAGTGTCCCCAAAGAAAATCAGGGAGGTCTGTGAAGCTCATCATGGATCGAACCATATCCAATAGAGTCCGATTTCTCCATTCTGAAACCCCGTTGAGTTGAGGTGTTCCTGGTGGAGTCCATTGAGAGACTATGCCATTTTCCTTTAGATAGTCTAGGAATTTCCCGGCTAAGGTATTCACCTCCTCGATCTGATCGAAGAACCTTAATGGGTTTTTCAGTTTGTTTTTCTACTTCATGTCTGAATTCTTTGAACTTTTCAAAAGCTTCAGACTTGTGTCTCATAAGATACACATACCCATACCTAGACAGATCATCGGTAAAGGTAATGAAGTAGACAAAATTGCCTCTAGCCGGCACATCAAATGGGCCGCACACATCAGTATGTACTAGGGCAAGGAGATCTGTGGCCCTCTCCCCATGTCCAACAAAAGGGAGTTTAGTCATTTTGCCTTGAAGACAAGATTCACAAGTTGGATATGACTCGAAAGTCAACGGACTCAATAGCCCATTTTTCTCCAATTTGTTGATCCTATCTTCTGCTATATGACCTAATCTCAGGTGCCATAGATATCTGTCGTTTGGACTATCCCTAGGTCGTTTGGCATTCACGTTTTGCTCGATAGTTAGAACAGGTACATCAATATGTAGCTGATAAAGACCATTAATAAGGAAACCATTTGCAATTTTATTTCTTTCATAAAGAATGTTACAATGGTCCTTAAAGAAGGTGATCACATAACCTTCTTGTGCTAAGCATGAAACAGAAATCAAATTCCTGCTAGCTGCAGGCACAAAATAACAGTCTTTCAAAACTAAGTCTAAACCAGATGGTAATCGAAGAGGGTATGTTCCCACGGCTACTGCAGCAACTCTTGCTCCATTACCGATGCGTAGGATCATGTCTCCATCCCTCAGCCTCCTGCTATCCTCAAGACCCTGCATAGAAGTGCACAGATGAGCACTAGAACCAGAGTCAAGCACCCAACTGGATGCAGAAGAAACCGTAAGGTTAGACTCAATAACGAGCATACCTCCAGAAGGACCTTCCTTCTTGTTCTTCAGGGTGGCCAGGTAAGTAGGGCAGTTCCGCTTCCAATGGCCGTCGCTGTTGCAATGGAAACACTTTCCTTTGACATCGGCCTTTCTTCTTCGGCTCTGCCTTCTTCTTCTTTGATCCTTCCACCTTTTGCTTTTTCACAGACTTCTTTTTCTTTTCCATAAGACTTTCTTTTGGAAGAAGTCCGTTCCATAGCAAGAACTGAGCCTTTAGAACCTTTCATAGAAAGCTCAGCGGTAACCAGCATATTCATTAATTCGGCCAAGGAATTCTGAAGTTTATGCATGTGGTAATTCATGATGAATTGCCCATATGCATCAGTCAAGGATTGCAGAATAATATCGTTCTGCAGGTCCAAGTCTAACTTCACACCGAGCTTCTCAAGCTCTTCCATGTCCTTGATCATTGTCAGACAGTGATCTTGGACTGACTGCCCATCACGCATCTTAGCCTTAAAAAGTCATTTCGTGACTTGATATTTGGCTGCGCGACTCTGTTCACCAAACATCTCCTGCAGGTGAGCCAACATTTGGCGAGCAGTCCCGATATCCTCATGTTGGCGCTGGAGCTCATCAGACATCGAGCCCAACATGTAATATCTGGCCTTATTATCTTCGTCTATCCATTTTTCCAGAGACGCTCTCTGTTCAACAGATGGACGGGCTGGTAAGGTGGGAGGGTCCTGGTCCAAAACATGGGTTAACTTCTCGAAACCCAAAACTAATTTTGTAGTTCCTGAGCCAATCTTTATAATTGGGTCCAGTCAGTCTATGTGTGTCCAGGATACGTGCCAATGGGTTGGACGCAGACATTTTTCCTGTAGAGAGTCAAAGATTCTAGTTAGATACTGTAATTTTGACTTGACCAATTTATTTAGGAATTTTATTTTTAAACAAATTAGCTCCCACTATTTTCTCGGATCCCTACACTCCCTCTGTAGAGATGCGAAAAATCTCCATGATTAATGATTTCTAGTGGGTGGTGCGGTCTCACCAACTGACTCATCACCTCACCTAACAGTTATTGGTGATGGGTTAGCCAATGAGTGAACAACTCTTGTTCAATGATTCTCTAATCATGGTGCACCCAAACTTGGTCTCTAATTCATGAATCTCACCGTATCCAGAATATTGATCCACTCCTTAGTTAAGTCAGACCCACCATTTGCATAGACTGGGTTCCTAATTGAGTCTCTCACCGTATCCAAAATATTGAGCCCAACTCATCCTCCAGCCCATAGCATCCAATGCCTAATAGACATGGTTGCATCTTTTCCGGTGCAACTGAGCCACTGTATCCAGCCGAGAACAATCAACCCCGGGAAGGGCCCGCACATCTACAATGGTGGAAGACCTCAGACTTAATCTTTTCTTAGGGAGAATTGATTCAGGTCTCATTAAACTAGACTTGGCTTAGTCATAACAATTATGACTAACCTAGTGGCATGGGTTAGCTCGGATTATTGACCACCTCAGATCAGAACTGTGTCAACAGATATGGCCAGGTAAGTGAGATCCGGTGGAAGGAATATGCCATTAACTCGTACAAGAACGCATTCAGGTCGAGTAGCTTCCAATTAAAAACCAGTCGGTCGTATGTGCCAAACTTACCTTAGACACCAAATTGTTGAGCCAGAACCAATTGGGTTAGCCTACAATCCAGACTCTAACCTCTGAGCCTAATTAGGTCTTGCTTGATCGTGACTCGATCTTGACCCAGACTTAATCCTATTAGGCTGGTCAATTTAAGCATTGTTGATCCCATCTAACCAACTCTTGATTCGGTTTGATCAACCGCTTAGACCTAATTGAGCTACCCAAGCCCGAACCCAGTATTATGAATATGTCTTAGATCTGAAAATTCTCAATTTTAGACCTAATTAATATTTCCATAAACTTAATTCTTAATTAAGTAGGGTTCATAAACAAAATATGCACAATAAATCCTAGGGTTTCAGGATCTAGGGTTTTGCAGAAAGTAAGTTTTGGATTTCTGATTAAGGACGAACACGCAGCACCCCTACACATCATAAGAACACCCCATCGAATGGGAAGAGAGGGCCTTTAAACCCTTCTTCGTTCTTATGACCGGACGGCCAAGAGGAACGCCTTAATCAGGAACATTCAATACTACAAAACAGTATCAGATCTATATCATATATCTCATATACAAAGTAGATCTAATCATGGCATATTTTGCATACATCTCATGTATCGAATCATGCATATTTTCAGATCTAAATTATCTCATAATAATCTAAAAAATTAGATTTAAATTGATCTAATCAAAATAAATTCTAATCTAGACAATTATGTAGAACTATTCTACAACTAGTCTAGACATGCATCAATCATATCTCATCATGATGTTAAAATTAAATAATTTTATTTGCTTATTTTTTAGATGTTATTATAACACTTATAATATACAAAAGTAAATAAAAGGCATCTAAAAATATGATTTAATCAAGATTTAAATCAAAAACAATGCGAAGACTATTCTATAGAAAATATTCTATTTTTAGAACTAGTCAATGATATTTCCTAATCTTAGATCCAATCCTTTAATTTTAATTTTTCTGATTTTAGATCTGATAACATCTCATGTGACATTTGAAAAATTATTTATTCTAATTATATTCATAGTATCTAATATTAAGAAGATCTTGGTCGATACATCCTGCAAGAAAACTCCTGATTTTTTCGGTCCAGTTCGTTTCAGATCTGATCAGATCAAGAGATATTTAACTTAAATTATTTTTTCTTTGATCTATATCAGATTGAGATATTTTAGATTAGATCTTATTATTTTAATAAATAAAATAAATAAGAATAAATTAAATGCAAATTATTTACCTGATGTTGGGATAATCATAATTACTGGCTGTTGATGATCCTGTTTTTGCAGTCGGAAGGTTTGGATCTAAGCCATAGCAAAACTGACCCTTCTTAACGATATCCACTCAGGCTGGATCTGGAGGATCCTCTTCTCTCTATCACGTCTCCAAAATCAGTCTGTATCTGATCTTGAGGATCTTCATAACTTCTTTGAAGATTCGCAGTCGTTCCTTTGTGCAAGTGCAGCCTTCTTGCTTTTGATCTCGCCTTTCTTTGATCTGGATCGCACCAAACAAGCTCCAAAACTATTTTGGACGTGGAAAGGAGAGGGAGAAGAAGCTTTTGCATGGAGGAGGAGAGGAGAAAAATCCTTGGGCATGGAGAATTTGATTTTTAATCTTTGAGTGGGTACAGGTTTATTTATAGACAACTGGTGATCCAACTCCTTTCTTTCCAAACAATCACAAACCTTTTGTGAATTAGATCTAAATCTGATTGTAGAATAGAGTCCCCTGGATTCCTCCTTAGAGGGTGCCCAAGATCAGTCAAACTGGATTCTTAGAAGAACTCTAATTGGAATCCAAAAGGAAGGTGGAGTCCTTATCCAACAAGGACTCCAGGGCGCCTCCAACTTGGGCGCACGCCTAGGGTGGCGTGCACCCTCCTCCTTGCCAGATTCTGATAGGCAGGGATAAGCTCCCACCACATCTCCAATAGGTGCGTGACATATGGTCAATTCAAAGTATCAATGGTCAACATTTGACAAGTCAAAGGTAGACTTTTGACCAAAGTCAAAGAACAAGAAATGGCAGATGACCAAAAAATGGCAGTAATGTTTACAAATAAAACAACCTTTTTTGACTTGGACTACTTCATCAGACCATATCAAGGCCTTTGTTGCTATAAACTTCTTTGGCTCAGACAGGATAACTTATTTATGATAGTAACAAGAAGAACGTTAGGTTCAATCGAGTGCTAGCACGATTTTCTTGAACCTAATTGAATCTATTCAGATCAATTGAACTAGATCAGTTCAATTAATGAAAACCAGATTCCAAACCCCTTGTTTGTGTGACCTAGTTAGGTTAGTTCTGTATGATAATGGGAATATGTCATGAATCTCTATCATCGACATCATCGAAACTCCTTCGATGGATCAGAACTCTTCTGATTCAAACAGCTAGAATGATCGATCATCTAAATCATTCTATTGCTCCCAAAATCCATCAGTGATCACCTAGCAGTATAATGTGGCATACCATTCAGAGCTGAATGTGAACCTCTTGGTGCAGCTACCTGTGTGATCAGTTCTTCTATCTTGAGCCCCGATCAGATAGGGTTTAGGTAAACTCGTCAAATCCTAGTCTCTGTCATATGATGTAATCATTCGATTCAGTCCAATGTGAAATCTAAATAGAAACTCTTTCTATTATTTCACTCTGCATGGCTATGGACTTCTGGACTTGATTCTCATATTAATCATAGGGCTGCTCCTCTACCACCGAGTAGATAGATTCCATCTTGATGTGCATCCAGTTCCTACAATGAACATGCTATGCCAACATACACTCAGGATTCTATATGGCTAGGAGCTGAGTAATGGTGTAGTTAAACTATAACACCCTTAAGGTGAACAGTCGATGCCATCTCAGATCAAAGAACAGACACACTACTGCAGCATCGAGTCGTCATTGACGAGAAGATAGACTCCTAATGACTACTCGAGTGGTCACTGCTCAGTGCCCTCTTCTCTATACGAGTACTGTACTCTGCTCCGACTGTCTCCACACCATAGACTCATTAGACTCATCTACTAAAGAGAAGCGATTGTAACCCAACTCTGGATCAATCACCATCCTCGTGATGATCCTATGGTGGGAGCCATTTTATGAGTTAACAATGATTATTCATGTCTTAAATTTTTACTCTCTGAAAATGAACTTATCATTACCATTAATCCAAAGGATGTATCACAGACACTAAATACACATATGTGATAGAAAATAATCCATTTTATTGATATTAGTCAAAATTATAATTTTGCCCCTAGAAGTGTATTACAAGTGTCAGTCAATTCTGGCTTCTAGGGCACATATATCTAATACCTTTGAGTTAATGATAATGATAATTCATATTTTTAAGAGTTGAAAATTTAAGATATGAATTTTTATAATTAACTCATAAACTGCTTCCGACCATAAGATCATCACAAGGATGGTGATCGATCCAAAAGATTGGCGTACGATTGCTTTCTTAGGATAGATGTATCTTAAGTCTACATTGTGGAGACATCAGAGTTAAAGTATAGATATTCGTTAGAGAACGAGGACATTAAGCATGACCACCTTGAGCAGTCGCAAAGAAATCTACCTTCTCGTTGATGACTGGCTCGATGCTGCAGTAGTGTGTATAGTTCTTTGATCTAAGGTGCATTAGTAGTTCACCTTGAGGGTATTATAGTTTGACTACATCATAACTCGATCTTCTAGTCATTCAAAATTCTGAGGTGTATGTTGGCTATAGCATGCTCATTGTAGGAATTGGATTGCACCAATAGGAGATCTATCTATCTTGATAAATGAGGAGTAGTCCTATGATAATCATTAGATTAAATTCTTAAGCCCATGGCCATGGCAGAGTGAAGATGATAGAAAGAATTTCTATTAGAATTTCACATTGGATTCGAATCAAATGATGGATGTTGGGTTTGACGAGTTCACCTTAATCCTAATCTTGTCGGAGCTCAAGATGGAAGAATCCAATCATACAGGTAGCTGCACCAAAAGATTCATTTTCGGTTCTAATGGGTTGCCACCATATACTGTTAGGTATCACCGATAAATTTTGGAAGCAATTAGAATGATTTTGATGATCGATTATTCTAATTGTATGAATCAGAAGAGTTCTGATTCATCGAAAGGTATTTCGATGATGTCGATGATAGAGATCATGATATATCTCATTATCATACAGGACTAAATCTAACTAAATTATATAAATAAGGGTTTTGATTTTGATGTCATCAATTGACCTAACCTAGTTTGATTGATTTAGATTAGATTCAATCAGGTTCAAGATAATCGTGCTAGCACATGATTGAGTCTAGCTTTCTCCTTTTGTAATCTTTCTGATCCATCACAACCTAGTCAAATTTGATTTGACTCATTCCTATATTTTAAATGAGTTTTTTTTTCATCTAACTAAAATAAGTTTAAATCAAATTAATTATAGAAATTAAATCCATTCCTAGTGCAATTGGACTAGGGTCAAAAGTTGATCTATTTGAGAGAATTATGGATCACTCAATCAGATATTTTTAGAAAATTCTTTAGAAATCTTTTTGATCTAATTTTTGGATATCTGATAGGGCTCGAGTCATGCTATGGGTGTGCTAAATTTTTTGATTTATAGTAGTGGTCTGACTGGGTTTTGATATGGTTTGATTTGGATCAAACTCTTGAGGGAAGAGTCCTAGGTGCAATGGACTCTTCCTTATCTACTCATGTCACCCACTTTTTGAATCATTTTTGACGATAAAATTAGATAGAATCTGGTGGTTTCACATGGAGAATAAGTTCTAGAGTCCTAATAATAAAATAAATTGATTATTTGATCAAAGTGGGATACTATATGGTGTTAGATTTAAAACCCCTTCTCATGCCATTGTGAAGGCATCGCATAAAATATTTTCCATGCCCAAAGGGAGCCAGCCCTCTAATATCCCATGCCTCCTCTATCCTCTCTCTTCCTCTCTTCTACACGCCTAAAAGGTTAGGCATAAATCTGAGTAGAAGGTCCAAAGTTTTTGGCACTAGATTTAGGATCTACGCGATAGTGTTCGTAAGACAGACGGGCTGCCTTCAGAAATTATTTTGAAGAATCTATAAATCAGATTCAGATCTGATCTTTGAAGGAGAGATTTATGAGAAGAAGACGTTTAGATCCTATCCGAGTAGATATCGATAGAGGCTAGATGTGTGTGTGGCTCCTTCCAGAATCTCAGGAACCAACAGGATCATCGCAGGATAATTAGATTATCCAATCAAGTACTTAAAATTAAATCTAATTTAATTTTATTTTAATATTTAATATCAGATCATCATGATCAGATCTAAGAACTCTTAGATCTGATCGACAAAAAATTAGATTTTTTCTTCAATTGATATCAGAGTCAGATTGGCAGTTCTTTAGATCTATTTTAGATCTGATTTAAATTTTGTATTTATGATCTGATATTCAAATATTTTTTAGATATTATATTTATATGTTTATTAGATTCTTAAAATTAAAAGAATTAAAAAATTATATGAATTAGATCTATAATGTATGAGATGCATGACTGGACTAGAAATAGAATAGTTCTATGTGTAGTCTAGTATAATCATGTTATTAATTTGATTAAATATGATTTTAGATCTATTTTATTTTTATTTTTTTGATGTTATAATTATTGTAACCATATCTAAAAAATAGAAAATAAAGTTTTTAATTTAATTTATTCATATGAGATATAAAAGATGCATGCTTAGATTAGTTATAGAATAGTTCTATAAAATATCTAGAATAATTTTATTTTTAATGTGATCAAATTTAAAATTCTATTTTTTAGATTTAATATATGATATTTTAGATCTGAAAGCATGCATGGTTTATTGAGTTATGATATATGAGACGTATGCAAGACATGTATATATTAGATCTTTTGTATATGTGATATATGATTTAGATCTAACTAGTTTTATTTTAGAAAATATATTTCTGATTAAGGTATTCTTCTTGGCCATCCGATTATAAGAACAAAGTAGAGTTTAAAGGCCCTCTCCTTTCATTTGATGGGATGTTCTTATGATGTGTAGGGATGCTGCGCATTCATTCTTAATCAAAAATTAAAATTTATTTTCTATAAAACTCTAGATCTTGAAATCCTAAGATTTTATTACATATTTTGTTCATGAATTCAAAATTTAATTGAGAATTAAGATTATAAAATTAATTAGATCTAAAAATTATAAATTTTAAGATCTAAGACATCTTCATAAAATTGGGTTCAAGCTTAGATAGCTCAATTAGATCTAGCGGTTGATCAAATCGAATCAAGAATTGGTTAGGTAGGATCAAAAAAAGCTTAGAATTGATCAGCCTAATAGGATTAAGTCTGGATCAAGATCGAATCACATTGAGATGTGACTCGATCAAGTCAAGACCTAATTTGGCTCCATGGTTTGAGCTTGAATTATAGACTAATTCTGATTCGATAATTTGGTATCTAAGATAAATTTGGCAGATATGATCGACTGATTTTTAATTAAAAGCTACTCAATCTGAATGCGTTCTTATCGAGTTAATGTCATATCCTTTCCATCAGTCTCACTTATCTAGCCATTTATGTCGATCCGATTCTAATTTGAGGTGACTAACAATTTGAGCTAACCCATGCTATTAGATTAGTCATAATTGTTATGACTAGGTCAAGTCAAGTTTAAAGATATCTAAATTAAATCTTTCTGAGAAAATATTAAGTCTAAAATCTTTCACCATTGTAGATGTGCGGGCTCTTTCCGGGGTTTATTGTTCTCGACTGGATACAGTGGTTCAGTTGCATCAAAAAGATGCAACCATGTCTATTAGATATTGGATGCTATGGATAGAGGGATGGGTTGGGCTCAATATTTTGGATACGGTGAAAGATCCAATCAAAAATTTAATTCGTGCAAATGATGGGTCTGACTTAACTAAGAAGTGGAGCAATATTCTGGGCATGGTAAGCTTCATGAATTAGAGATCAAGTTTGGATGCACCATGATTAGAAAATCATTAGACAAGAGTTATCTACTCATCGATTGATCCATCATCAATAACTGTTAGGTAAGATGGTGAATCAGTTGGTGGGACTGCACCATCCACTAAAAATTAATAATCGCAAAGATTTTTGCATCTCTGCCAAAAGAGTGTAGGGATCCGAGTAAATAGTAAAAATCTAATTTACTTAAAAATAAATTTTTAAATAAATTTATTAAGTCTAATTATAAAATCTAACTAAAAATATTGACTCTCTATAGAAAAATATCTGCATCCAATCCACTAGCCTATATCTTAGACATCCATAGACTGACTGGATCCAACTATAAGAATTGGCTCAGAACTTCAAAATAGTTTTGGATTCTAAGAAGTTGACTCATGTATTGAAACAGGATCCTTCCACTTTATTAGTATGTCCATCCGCTGATCAGAGAGCATCTCTGAAAAAATGGATGGATGAAGATAACAAAGCCAGGTATTACATGTTAGGCTCGATGTCTAATGAGCTCCAGTGCCAATATGAAAACATTAAGATAGCTGTCAAATGTTGGCTTACCTACAAGAATTATTTAGTGAACAGAGTCACATGGCCGAATATCAAATCACTAAGAAACTTTTTAAGACTCAGATGTGTGATGGACAGTCTGTCCAAGATCATTATTTGATGATGATCAAGAACTTAGAAGAGCTTGAGAAGCTCGATGTCAAGTTAGATCAAGATCTGCAAATTGATATAATTCTACAGTCTTTGATTAATGCACATAGATAGTTCATCATGAACTATCATATGCATAAACTTTAAAATATCTTGGTTGAACTTATGAATATGCTGGTTACTACTGAGCTCTCTATGAAAGGTTCAAAGGACTCAATGCTTGCTGTGGAGTGGACTTCTTTCAAAAAAAAAAATTTGAAAAGAAGAAGAAGTTCGTGAAGAAGTAGAAGGTGGATGGTGGAAAGAAGAAGAAGGCAGAGCCGAAGAAGAAGGCCGCTGATAAGAAAAAATATTTTCATTGTAACACAGACTGCCACTGAAAGCAAAACTACCCATGAGGATTTGTGGTGCTCCCAAGCCTTGGGAGGCCATGAGAGGAGTCAGGAGGTTGGCTCCAAAGATTTTGAGGGGTTGGTTGGTGCTTCAGAGATCTGGAACACAAGGTGAAGCAAGAAATCAAAGTCGAAGAATCAAGACTGTAGAAAGAAGATTTTCTGTAGGTTAGCCAGCTCAATCCAAAACTGGATCGGCTAAGTCTCAGTGCACGAACAAAATAGAGAGCTGCACGTTCGAAAGTACTGGCATGGCATAAAACTAGGCTGGCTTAGTTTTAGACTGAACTGACCTAGTGAAACTTAGCCGGCTCAGTGCTGAGACTAAGTCGGCTCAGTACGCGGGCAGAGTTATGCGAGGATCTATTTTGGACTAGGGTCTGGGTTGATCCTAGGGGTCTTAAGGTCTGGTTTGAGAGGTCTTAAGGTTGCTAATTCATGTATGGATCGGGTTTAGATCCAGAGGATGAGAGCATGAGAGACATGGGCTCGGTGAGTGCTTTCATGTATTTTGGACGGGCCTAATGGTTATGTATAAATACATAGGTTGTATTAGGGTTTCAAGCGGCTGTGGAATATAGACCTTTTCTCCCTCAACTCTCTTCTTCTCTTCTCTCTAGAGTTGCCACCCTAGGATTCTTGAAGAAGCCCTAGAGAAGGGGGCGTCTCCCTCAAGCCCAAGGAGGGAGGCACCCAATCACAGATCCAGGTGGAGGATCGATGGTTTGCTGTCTATAGAGAACATCACAAGTTTCTTCAGATCCATGCTAAAGATCAGAGGTTTTCGCAATATGGTATCGGAGCTTATGATGCCAAGGATGATTGATGTTCGAGTGATATCATGGAACATCAATTGGTATCAGGGAGAGGTGATGCCAGTTGGTGCACTAACACTACCCTCTTACCTAGCCAGCCTAAAGAATAAGAAGAAGGCAGGTCCTTCTCGAGGTATGCTCGTTATAGAATCTAACCTTACGATTTCTTCTACATCAAGTTGGGTGCTTGACTCTGATTTTAGTACTCACTTATGCACTTCTATGCAGGATCTTAAGGATAGCAGGAGGCTGAGGGATGGTAAGATGATCATACGCGTCAGGAATGGAGCAAGAGTTGCTACTGTGGCTGTAAAAATCTATCCTTTTTGATTACCATCAGGATTAAATCTAGTTCTTAGAGATTATTTTTATGTGCCTACAGCAAATAGAAATTTGATTTCTATTTCATGTTTAGTACAAGAAGGCTATATAATTAATTTTTTTAAGAACCATTGTAATATTTTTTATGAAAGAAATAAAATTATAAGTGATTTTCTTATAAATGATCTCTATCAGTTATATATTGATGTTTCTATTTTTAATATCGAGCAAAACGTGAATGTCATAGGATCAAAGCGACCTAGGGATAGTCTAAACGATAGGTATATTTGGCATCTTAGGCTAGGTCATATAGCTGAAGACAGGATTAACAAATTAGAAAAATTTGGACTATTAAGTCTGTTGACTTTCGAGTCATATCTGATTTGTGAATCATACCTTCATGGCAAAATGACCAAGCTTCCTTTTGTAGGATATGGAGAAAGAGCCATAGACCTACTCGCCCTGGTACACACATACGTGTGCGACCCATTTGATGTGCCGGCCAGGGATAATTATATCTACTTCATCATCTTTATCGATGATCTATCTCGATACGAGTATGTGTATTTAATGTGACATAAGTCTGAAGTTTTTGAAAGGTTCAAGAAATTCAGACTTGAAGTAAAAAACTAAATAAAAAAATTTATTAAGATTCTTCGATCAGATCGAGGAGGCGAATACCTTAGTCGAAAATTTTTAGACTATCTTAAGGATAATGGTATAGTCTCTTAATGAACTCCACCTGAAATGCCTCAATCCAATGAGATTTTAGAATGGAGAAATCAGATCCTATTAGATATGGTCTGATCCATGATGAGTTTTACGGACCTTCCTGAGTTTCTTTAGGGACATAGTCTTATGACTGCTATATATTTACTGAATAGGATTTTTTTTAAAACCGTTTCTACTACACCGTATGAGATATGGCATGGTAAGAAATCAAATTTGAGTTATCTTAGAATTTAGGATTGTCCGACCCATGTCAAGAGACAACAAATAGATAAATTAGAGTCTAGGTCCTTTAGAGCTCGATTTATTGGATATCCTAAAGAGTCATTAGAATATTATTTCTATCTTTCGGAAGATCATAATGTGATTGTGAGTCGACACACCATCTTTCTTGAAAAATAGTTTATTCTAGATGGTGGTATTGAAAGATAGATTAGACTCGAGGAGAAAGTCTTCGATGAGAAATGAGTTAAGGAATCTATGAAATCCAATCAAATTGAGCCAACCCAGACACTACCTCCTTCACCTCATAGATCAAATAGAATTTTTCATCCTTCTGAAAGGTACTTAGGTACTATCTCAGAGGATGTAGAGAAAATATTTCTCACAGAAAATGGGGTTCATAGTGATGATCCCAAAACCTATGACAAGGCGATATCAGATATCAACTTTGAAAAATGGTTAGAGACAATAAGATCAGAAATTGACTCAATGCATTCAAAACATGTCTGGATCTTGGTAAATCCACCTGAAGGTATAGTACCTATTGGATGTAAATGAATCTTCAAGAGAAAGATAGATGTCGATGGAAATGTAGAGACATTCAAAGCTAGACTCATAATGAAAGGATATAGTCAGCGCAAAGGCATTGACTATCAGAATACTTTTTTGCCAATAGCTATACTTAAATCCATCCGTACATTGCTTGCTGTTATAGCCTATTTCGATTATGAAATATGATAGATGGACATGAAAATGATATTCTTAAATGGATATCTTGAGAAAGATGTCTATGTGAAATAGCCGCTAGGTTTCACATCCAGTGATGATGATCACAAAGTATGCAAGCTGCAAAGATCCATATATGGACTTAAGCAAGCATCTCGGAGCTGGAATGCTCGTTTTAATGATGTAATCAAATTATTTAGATTCATCAAGAATGAGGAGGAGCCCTATATTTTCAAAAAGATCAATGAGAGTGCTGTTATCTTCCTCATACTATACGTAGATGACATCGTCCTAATTGAGAATGATATTTTTATGTTGATTACATTCAAAATATGATTGTCTAAGGAGTTCTCTATGAAAGATCTAGAAGAGGCATCCTTTATTCTGAAAATTAAGGTCTATAGGGATAGACCAAATAAGATGCTAGGTCTCTCATAGAAAATATATATAGAGGAGGTGCTAAAGAGGTTCAGCATGAAAAACTCTAAGAGGGCTTTAGTATCCTTTAGACATGGCATTCATCTCTCCAAGAAGATGTGCCCTAGCACATCTAAGGAGATTGAACGTATGAGCAAGATTTCTTATGCTTCGGCAATAAGGAGCCTCATGTATGCAATGCTATGTATACAACCTAATATTGTTCATGCTGTGAGTGTCATAAGCAGATATCAGTCGAATCCAGACGAAGAAAATTGGACTTCTATGAAATATATCCTTAAGTACTTGAGAAGGACTAAGTATACGTTTCTAGTTTTTGATAATGGAGAATTTTAGGTCCAGAAGTATACAGACTCAGATTTTATATCTGATATAGATGATCGAAAGTCGATATTTGAAGGTCTGTTTATTTATAATGGTGGAGCTATCAGTTGAAAGAGTTCTAAGCAAACGGTGATAGCAGACTTCACTATGGAAGCAGAGTACATCGCTGAGTTAGAGGCTGCAAAAAAGATATTCTAGTACAAAAAGTTCACCATAGAGCTCGAAGTGATGCCATCAGATGCCGTCCCTCTGTACTGTAATAATAATGGCATCATTGCCCTAGCTAAAGAGCTGAGGTCTCATCAGAAATCCAAGTCATCGAGTGGCGATACCACCTCATCCATGATTACCTCGAGAAGGGATACGTTGAGGTCAAGAGAGTCGATATTGCAGACAATGCGACTGACCTGTTGACAAAGTCATTGAGCCAATAAATGATCAAAGTCTGCCTTGAGAAGATGGGACTTAGATTTATAGCCAATTGGCTTTCGGTTAAGTGAGAGTTTGTTAGATGTGTGCCCTAAAAGCCAGATTGGCTAAACACTTATAATATACTTCTAAGAATAATTTTATAATTTTGACTATAAATTAATAAAAATATTATTTTCTATCATAATATATATTTAAAGTGTCTGTGATACATCCTTTGAGTTAATGGTAATGATAATTCATATTTTTAAGAGTTAAAAATTTAAGACATGAATTTTCATAATTAACTCATAAACTGCTTCCGACCGTAGGATCATCATAAGGATGGTGATTGATCCGAAAGATTAGTATACGATCATTTTCTTAAGATAGATATATCTTCAGTCTATGGTGTGGAGATATCGGAGTGAGAGTACAGATACTCGTTAGAGAATGAGGGTACTGAGCATGACCATCTTGAGCAATCATAAGAAAAACTATCTTCTCATCGATGACTAGCTCGATGCTATAGTAGTGTGTCTAGTTCTTTGATATGAGGTACATCGGTAGTTTATCTTGAGGATGTTATAGTTTGACTATACCATAACTCAATCTCCCAGCCATTCAAAATTCTGAGGTGTATGTTGGCTATAGCATGTTCATTGTAGAAATTAGATTGCACCAATAAGAAATCTATCTACCTCGGTAGATGAGGAGTAGCCCTATGATAATCATGAGATTGAGTTCTTAAGTCCATGGCCATAGCAGAGTGAAGATGATAGAAAGAATTTCTATTAAGATTTCACATCGGACTCGAATCAAATGATTAATTCATATGACGGATGTTGGGTTTGATGAGTTCACCCTAATCATAATCCTATCGGGGCTCAAGATAGAAGAACCTAATCATACAGGTAGCTACATCGAGATGTTCGCTTTTAGTTCTGATGGATTACTATCATATACTGCTAGATATTATTGGTGGATTTTGAGAGAAATTAGAATGATTTTGATGATTGATCATTCTAATTGTATGAATCAGAAGAGTTCTGATCCATCAAAAGATGTTTTGATGATGTCGATGATAGAGATCGCGACATATCTCATTACCATACGAAATTAAATCTAACTAGATCACACAAACAAGAATTTGGGTCTGGATGTCATCAATTGAGCTAATTCAGTTTGATTAACTTGGATTAGATCTAATTAGGTTCAAGGTAATCAGCTAGCACATGATTGAGCCTGGCTTTCTCCTTCTGTAATTTTTCTGATTCATCGCAATCGAGTCAAATTTGATTTGACTCATTCCTGTATCTTGAATAGATTTTTTTTTTCATCTGACTGGAATAAGTTCAAGTCAGATTAATTATAGAAATTAAATCCATTCCTAATGCAATTGGACTAGGGTCAAAAGTTGACCTATTTGAGAGAATTAAGGATCACTTGATCAGATACTTCTAAATTTTTTTTAAAAATTTTTTTAATCTAATTTTTGGATATGTGATAGAGCTCGAGTCATGCTATGGGTGTGCCAAATTTTGTGATTTATGATGGTGATTTGATTGGGTTTTGATAAAGTTTAATTTGAATCAAACTCTTGAGGGAAGAGTCCTAGGTGCAATAGATTCTTTCTTAGCTACTTATGTCGCCCACTTTTTGAATCATTTTTGGCGACAAAACTAGATGGAATTTGATGGTTTCACATGAAGAATAAGTCCTAGAGTCCCAATGATAAAATAAATTGGTTATTTGATCAAAGTGGGATACTATATGGCATTAGATTTAAAACCCCTATTCACGCCATTGTGAAGGCATCGCACAAAATATTTTCCACGCCTAAAAGAAGCCGGCTCTCTAATATCCCATGCCCCCTCTATCCTCTCTCTCTTCTATATATCTAAAAAGTTAGGTACAAATCTGAGTAAAAGATTCAAGATCTTTGGCACAAGATTCAGGACCTATGCATCGGTGTTCATGAGACAAATGGACTGCCTTCAGAAATTATTTTGAAGGATCTATAAATCAGATTCGGATATAATTTTTGGAGAAGAAATTTGTGAGGAGAAGACATTCAGATCCTGTCCGAGTAGATATCGATCGAGGCCAGCGCATGCATGGCTCTTTTCAGAATCTCAAGAACCAACAGGATCATCGTAGGATAATTAGATTACCCAACCAGATACTTGAAATTAAATTTGATTTAATTTTATTTTAATTTTTAATATCAGATCACCATGATCAGATCTGAGAACTCTTAAATCTAATTAGATTGTAGGAATTTTTGTAGAAAATTTCACCTTACATTTGATCATATCTGGACGATCTTGTGGCGGAAAATCAAATTTTTCCTTCACCCTTCCCCTTCTCCTTGTTGCCACTTACCGCCGATCTCCACCATCAAGGGAAGGGGAGAAGTAGGAAGTCGGGGGATTGAGATGCGGTGCTGAAGGTGTGGAGAAGCAATCGGGGGGCGGTGCAGGTGACCATTGAGGGAACGAGGGTGGTGCGAGCAGTCGGAGGATCGGTGTATGATGTTGGAGGCACGGAGCAGGGCCCGAGGAGGGTGTGATGCCGGAGGCACGGAGCAGTAGCCGAGGGGCGGTACGGGTGGCCAGAGGATGATGTGGGTGGCCCGGGGCAACGCGGGCAATTGGGGGGTGGTGCGGGTGGGAAGGGGTAGCGTAGGCAGCTGGCGGTCGACGAGCATTATGGATGGCCAGGGGGTAGCATGAGGGGTGGGGTGCGGGGGACCGAAGGATGGTGGCGCGATCATGTGAGGGCGGCGATGGAGGTGGCTGCTAAAGGCACGTGGGAGGACGGCAAAAAAATAATAAATAAAATATTAAAAATAAAATATTTAAAAAAATATTAATAATTTTTATTTTATAAAATTAAAATACATAAAAAATAAAAAATAATATAAAAATAAAAATTAGAGATTGATTTTGTAACTGATTTTGAAAGTTTAAATATTATAAAAAATAAATAGCAACGATCAATTTTTTAATTAAAAAAATTAAAAATAATTAATGATCAATTTTATGATTAATTTTATTAATAAAAAAATATTTAATAAAACTAGTGATCGATTTTGTGACTGATATGTTAATTAAAAAAATTAAAAATAATTAACGATCGATTTTGCGATTGATTATATTAATAAAAAATTTAAAAATAATTAACGATCAATTTTGCTATCAATTTTTTAATAAAAAATTTAAAAATAATTTACGATCGATTTTATTAATAAAAATATTTTAATAAAATTAGCAACTAATTTTGTGATTGATATTAATTAAAAAAATAAAAGTAATTAGTGACTGATTTTGTGATCAATTTTATTAATAAAAATTTAAAAATAAATAGCGATCAATTTTATGATTGATTTTATTAATAAAAAAATATTTTAATAAAATTAGCGATCAATTTTCTAATCGATATATTAATTAAAAAATAAAAATAATTAGCAACCAATTTTATAATCAATTTAATTAATAAAAAATTTAAAAATAAATAGCAATAGATTTTGCTATTGATATATTAATTAAAAAAATAAAAATAATTAGCGATCGATTTTATGATAGATTTTATTAATAAAAATTAAAAAATAAAATGATTTATTTTACGATCAATGTTTTAATAAAAATATTTTAATAAGTTTAGAAATCTTTTGTGAATGATTTTAATGATCGATTTTGCAACCGATTTAAGAAATAAAATTTTATAAAACTTAAGTTATTTTTTAAATTTTTTGATTGCTAATTTGATCATAAAATCGGTCATAAATATTATTAGCGATCGATTTTTAGTTTTTAGCAACCATTTTTTTCGATCGCTAAAATCTTAATTATTTTTTGTAGACATTTGTCGAGATAGAAAGAGAACTATGGTGGGATGGCAGGGGATGAGATGGCACCGATAGACTTGAAAAAGATACGAGAAGAGGTAGAAAAAAAAATAAAATATTATTTATAAAATAATAAAAATTATAATATATAATAAATAAATAAAATAAAATATTAAAAAAATTTAAAAAAATATTTATTAGAAATATTTATTATTAAAAAAATTAATAATTACATGCTACAGCGTCTTCGACTGGTTATAGATTAAACTGTAAAGCGGTGCTGTGAACGTGAACGGTACTCTATTTTCTTTCTCCTGGACTTGTAACAATGAAATGCGCCGCCTTCTTTTACCAAATGGCTGAAAATAGGATGACTTGATGCTCCAGAAAACCTCGGCGGCTTTAAAATTTTCTCTATTTTTTATTTTATAAATTACTACGTTATCAGATATCAACGTTATTATTTTTTTTTTTGATGTACAATACCCCACAATAATTTAATGATATATAACAAGCACTTGAGCTGGATTCTTTTCATTAGGGCTGAATTAGAGATATCCAATCTGTCACTGAGACGGGCCAGATAGGATCAATTTGTCCATCATAACCATTTGTGTATGCCACGAAGGCTATGGTCAAATGGATCTTTGCATGATACATGGAAAAGGAGATTCTTGAGAGCTTGTTCTATCGTAGTCATCATGCTAGACAAGAAAGACCCTAATTGCTAGCTTAGATCTCTCTGCTCCAAACCTTGAATTCTCGAGGATCTCGGCTCTTAATACATCAAAAATTATTTACTGCATTATCTTTTTCATTTCATGGTTAAATTGGGTCGAGTCCAATCAAATAATCATGATGATTCTTGTATTGTATGGTGCTACTAGATCACATGGATCTCGAAAAATTATGTACTGTATTGTCCATACATTCGTGATACACGGATCTGCTATCGCTTGCTGGCTTGGACCTTTCTATTTAATCTTGAGGGACTCTTTATTTTATTATTATTTTTTTTAAGAATAGATGGATCACATATCGAGTGCATATTATTTACTGTTTGATAATTAATTATTAGATATTCTATAACCTTTCTAGGAAGATGCAACATCGAAAAAGCTAAAATCTTCCTTCGATCTGCACTAAAGAATAAAGTGTATACAAGCAAGGTGTATAGACTCCATTATTGGAATGCGCCGAGGGAAGCTTTACCGCCTTCTTCGCAGGAACTGGCTGCATGGTCTCGAATCTAGAAAATCTTCAATATAGATCAGTTCAATGTAGATAATCTAACGCCTGAATTTCTTTTTCTTTATTAAAAAAATAATTTAAAATATATCAAAATATTTATTCAAAAAAAATTATTAATTAAAATTATTCTATCACGTGAAATTTGGACCATCCCATAAAAATCGCTACATTATTTGATGAGTGAAATTTTCAAAACTTTCCATTTGGCTGAAAGTTAGAATGACAATAACTAATTTTTTTTTTAATGAAAATAGATCATAATTAATTATGATTAGTGTAGTGAAACGGGACTGGTATGGCCTCGATCTTTTTAGGTTCCATCATCGATCTATCTCAATGGATTGTCTGAACGGAATAACGTGATACTTTGCCTACGGTTAGCTATAGATCGGTTTAAACTGGCCTACAATTTCAATCGACCTACTGAAGATCACTACCTAGTAAAATGAGGTAGACCTTCATACCTCATCCTCGTCGGACTAAGGTCGGCCATCGAACTACGTGGAGAGGCTCATAGCTCGTCAACGACCGACCTACAACCATCCCGATAGAAACCGCGTTCCTTCCGAATCGGAAAACTCGAATAAAGATGGATCTTTCGCAATCCCGTCTTCTAAAATAGAAAAAAATCTTCCGAATCAATCCAGGACGGCTAACTCAAAAGACCGTTAGAGTCCAAAATGGATACGACTCCAACTCCTTCCCTATAAATAAAGGGGCTCCGGGACCCTCCAAGAATGCTATTCAATTCAACGCTTTCTCTCTTCTTTGTTCTCCAATCTCCTAACTTGAACGTCGGAGGGTCTTCACCGGAGGACACTCTGGTAGAGACTTTATTGCAGATGAACGGGTGAAGTTCTAATGAAGTTCGTCCTCGACCTCATAATCTTCGACGGTCGAGCTCCTCCATCCTCATCAGCCGACCGACATCGGAGGATACTCCGGTGGAAATTTTATTGCAGATGAATGGATGAAGCTCTAGCGAAGTTCGTTCTCGACCTCATAATCCTCGACGATCGAGCTTCTTCATCTTCATCAGCCGACCTCAAGTTAGAAGATTCAGGAGCAATAATTAGCTATTTCAAATTCAATTTTTATTAAAAATTTTTATCTCATCAAATAATATAATGATTTTCTTGTTAGATGATTCAAAAAAAAATAATTTTAATCAATAACTTCTCTGTCAAGAAACGGGAACGTCCACGACCACGCCAGTACATGTTTAACACGTCACGACACTTTAGAGCCGAACCGTATGCACTAACTGCGGTCGAAAGCTGCGTGACGCCAACCCCATCCCCATCGCCGTCCCCGATCTCCACGGTTCTCCAAACAAAAATATATCGCCCAGGAACCCAGGGCTTGGGTCAAACTGGAAGCATCCAACGACATGCAATTCTTTTTCGCAGCTGGGGCCCACGATTTCCCCGTCCGTCGTCGGCGTCACAGTCACAACGTCCCTTTTTTAATATATATTTTTTAATTTTTTTCCTCTCTATTTTTTGGGTAGTTTCACGGCGTTCCTTATTGGGATCATTATCTCCCGCGTTCTCAGTCATTCGTGAATCACACATTTCACCCTCATCGAGTCAGGTGTCACCAGCCTACCATTAATTTTACTCCCACTCTCCTTCCCAGTTAAATCCAAAAATACCCATAGCTTTCCTTAAATCACGAATTCACCCTCGCTCCTACCCACTTCTTTGGCACAGAGCTTCTGTCAAGTGGATAATTTCGTAATAATTGGACAGACAAGGGCAGCGACGTGGCTAAGAACTCATATTTTGCATGGCTTCTATGGTAAAGTTCGGTCATAGCACCATTGCTTGTTGCTTTGAAACATTGTACATTCACTGATCTGGCGTCCATTAAATAGGGCTGCCGCTCTTACTTCAAAATCGAAGAAAACAGAAGAAGGAAAATATAGAGAGGGAGAGAGATGGAGTGGAAGAAGAGTTACCTTGATCTGATACTGGTGCCCATAAGCCTCCTCTCCCCCATCCTATACCATATTTGGTTATGGCAAAGATTTAGGTCGCAGCCACAACAGACCTTCATCGGCATCAATTCAGCCGGCCGGCGACTCTGGGTCATTGCCATGATGAAGGTATCATATCTTTTTTTTTTTTTTTTTTTTTGGTACAATATCCATATTTTGTTTGATATGTAGAATACGTGCAGTATTTAATGGCTGGCGCCGGCGTTGCGCCATGACCAGATTGCCTAAAACCTACATAAAAAAACTCGCCCATGAATGGTGCAACTCCATGCGTATTAGCTCAAGTAGTGTGTGGTCTTTTTAGGTTATGAACACACTGCATCATGTGGCTTGAGATCTCTGCAACATATTAAACACCGATTATGATTTAGATGCAAGAACGAGCCGTTCTGTATATATCAAGCAACACTGCCAGTTAACATTGATGAATGCAGAACCATTGACCAGCATGAACTGTTGCGCGTTTGGTTGTGCCTAATGTAGACTCTAGAGAGGATTAGCCTACCGGAGGATGACCGGTGGGTAGAGCTCGCCTTTTTTGTTTAAAATGGGGCCCAGTGTCTATCTCCACGTGAACTTAAAATTTGAGAGGCCTCTGGTTTCCGTAAGTCTGCAACGTTAGCTAGCTTCCAGTACTTGTGACGCTTTTATTAATTGCAGGACAACGATAAGAAAAATGTGCTGGCAGTGCAGACGATCCGTAACGCAATAATGGGTTCCACCTTGATGGCCACCACCTCCATCCTCCTCTGCTCCGGCCTCGCGGCCATGATCAGCAGCACATACAGCATCAAGCAGCCACTGAATGACTCGTTCTACGGCGCGCATGGGGAGTTCGTGGTGGCTTTCAAGTACGTCACGCTTCTCTTCATCTACCTCTTTTCCTTCGTCTCCTACTCCCTCTCCGTCAGCTTCATAGGCCAAGTGAACTTTCTCGTCAACGTCCCTCAAGGAGAGGACAATTCCCTCGTCACGCCGGACTACATTTCTAATCTCTTGGAGAAGGGTTTTGCCCTTAACATAGTGGGCAACAGACTCTTTTATGCAGGTCTCCCCTTTATATTGTGGATATTTGGGCCGGTTGTGGTGCTCATATGCTCTCTTTCCATGGTTCCAATACTGTACAACATGGACATTGCCTATGGACGAGGGAAGGGTGGTATCAGGAAAGAAGATAAGGTGGATGGAAAAACTTGCATGGCAGCGTAGCAGCTATGAAGGGCAGGACGTCATCCTTAACCGAAAACAAGGCCAGGGTTCTTAGTGTTTTTGCATGTAATGCTTCTTGATTTGTTTTCTTTTAGAGTTGGTGCAGTAGAGAGCTCTCATTCAGGGGCCACAATGTATTCAGTGGGTCTAGTGAAGTTACGAACGAGAAATTATAGCATGCACCGGGTGCAAGTGAACCAGGGCAAATCCCGGAGCATATGCACGGTAGATAGCGCGCAATCAAAATTGGTGACATACAAGAGGGAGCGTGGCGTGTTATCCACCGGAGGATTTGATGCGGTCCAATTGCACTTGGTGCATATGATACGGAGGCTCAATGAACGGCTAAACTTGTGGGACCGCACTGAAAAGGTTTTTACGTATTTATCAAAAGAAAAGGGAAAAAAAAAAAAAACGGGGTGTTAACCTGGATTTACCCAAAAAGGGTGTTAACGTGCTATGACTGGCCTGCCGCGTGGTCGAACTTGTTTTTGCCCTTTTTAAGTCCTCTCTCCACCATGGTAAGACGTACGAACCCTACTCGGCGGGGAAGTGGAACCAAGTTTGGTGTGGAATTAATGAGGGGTTGTTTAAATTCTTTTACCAACGCGGCGGGAGTGCCCTTGATATTTCTTTTTGGATGCGGATCTTCTCCAGTACACCATATGTTACCGTAAATTACATGGTTCAATCATCATGCAATGAATGCTCGTGTATATATATATATACACACGGCGGGAGTGCCTTTGATATTTCTGTTTGGATGCGGTACACCATATGTTACAGTAAATTACATGGTTCAACCATCATGCAATGAATGATCATATATATACACGGCAGGAGTGCCTTTGATATTTCTGTTTGAATGCGGTACACCATATGTTACAGTAAATTACATGGTTCAACCATCATGCAATGAATGATCATATATATATATATATATATTCATGCAGAATTTGATCGTCGTCGAAATTCGTTGAAGTGGAGGTCGATGAGGTCACCATCGGAGACCTGTAAAATAAAGTCCCATCCGGAGTCGATGGGGGTGGCTTCGGTAGGACCCTCCAACGATCAAGTCAGCTCCAGTCAATAGGAATGGAGTGCTCAGTGTGTAGTTCAGTAGAGTTTTGAGGAGAATAGAAGGATTTTTTTTTTTTTAGAACCTGGCCTGAGCATATCTGGAGGGTCCTTTTTATAGAGAGAGCTTGTTGTAACTGCTTTGATTAATGACTGTCGTAACTGTCCTGATCAATGTCGATCGTTATTGACTTGATAAATGCCGATTATTATTGATTCGATAAATGCCGATCGTTATTATCGTGTAACCGTAACGGGATCGCCTGCAGGAATCCATCATAAGAAGTTCGGCTTTCATGAAACTTCGGCCATTGAGAAGTTCGATCGTCGAAGGAGTCCGCAAGGAGTCCGGCTTCCGTAGAAGCCTGGCCGCTGAAGGAGTCCGCAAGGAGTTCGGCTTCCGTAGAAGCCCAGTCGCTAGAGGATTCCGCAAGGAGTCCGACTTTCGTGGAAGTCCGACTGGAGAGGAAGCTTGGAGGGAGTTCGGCTTCCGCAGGTGCCTAGCTGTAACGACGCAGAGAGAGTTCGGCTCTTGCGGGAGTCTGACTGAAGCTCGGCGATTGGGAAGTCAGAAGGAGTTCGGCCGCTAAGTAGTTCGGCCGGCTGAACGGGTTAGAAGAAGCTCGGCCGCTGAGGGTTCGGCTGAAGTCCGTCTGCTGAAGCTCTTCTGCGGCTACTGGTTGCATTAGGCTAAGCATCGGACTAGACTTCGGTGGAAGCGGAATTTATCCCCAACACCAGCCATCCCACTCCTGAGTTCGAAAATCGAAGGAAGGGAGTGCATGAATGACGACTGCCGAAGTCTTCCTATGAGCCTCATGTTGGTCCATGTCGAAGCTCGGGGGAGATTTCATCTCAGGATGAGGATATCTCCGATCTTATCTTTGGCCGAAATGGAAGTTGAAGCTCTCCGATCGAGGTTGATCCGATCGCTCGGATTAGGACGAGGTTCTTCTCCTGTTCCTAACTTCGACTTTGCTTGCATTAGGACGAGGTTCTCCTCCTATTCCTAACGGACTGTGGGGGCACATTCGGACCATCGTCCATCTCCCCCCATCTCGTCTAAAGTGAACGAGGTCTTCGATTTGGCTCGCGTTAGGACGAGGTCCTCCTCCTGTTCCTAACGGGCTGTGGGGGCACATGCGGACCATCGTCCGCGCCTCTCCCCCATCTCTTCCTTTGTGAACGAGGCCTTCGACTTTGCTCGCGTTAGGACGAGGTCCTCCTCCTGTTCCTAACGGGCTGTGGGGGCACATGCGGACCATCGTCCGCGCCTCTCCCCCATCTCATCCTTTATGAACGAGGCCTTCGACTTTGCTCGCATTAGGACGAGGTCCTCCTCCTATTCTCAACGGGCTGTGGGGACACATGCGGACCGTCGTCCGCGCCTCTCCCTCCATCTCATCCTTTGCGAACGAGGCCTTCGATTTTGGTAAGGTCTTATTTTCCGCGGCCGATGTTGACCTGGGGGAGACCTTGTCTCCCGCAGCCGAGGTTTAGAGGTCTTTGACCTATTCGCGTTAGGACGAGGTTTTCCTTCTGTTCCTAATGGGCTATTTTTACTCATTTCTTTCCTGTCATCCCATAATCCTTATGCCAGAAACCAATAATGCAGAGCAAAGGAGTTTTTAAAGGAAGTTTACTGATAATACATCCTCAGATTTTTTGAGTTTCACGGTCGGAGAAGCACTATCCCTCCGAGTTCCTTCAGACGATAAGTTCCAGGTTGGATAACTTTCGTCACCTCATACGGACCTTCCCAGTTTGGGGCGAGCTTCCCTTGACTCTGAGACTGAGCGACAGTGGTTTGCTGGAGCACTAAGTTTTCCGCTCTGAACGTCTTGCTTTTAACCCTAGAGTTGTAGTACCGAGCTACCTTCTGTTTGTAGGCTGCCATCCGAACACGGGCTTCCTCCCTCTTTTCTTTCAGAAGATCGAGGTTGACTCTGAGGTCCTGCGGGTTATGCCGCTCATTGAAGCCCACGACTCATGCAGAAGGGAGCTTAAGCTCGACCGAGATAACTGCCTCAGTACCGAAGGCCAAGACGAAGGGTGTTTCTCTGGTGGGCACCCTCTGAGTAGTTCGGTATGCCCAGAGGACATGGTAGAGTTTGTCCACCCAAGCTCCTTTTGCCCTATCGAGTCTCGCTTTGATTCCTTGCAGCAAGGTCCGGTTGGTTATCTCAGCTTCCCCATTGGCCTGCGGGTGAGCCACCGATGTGAAGCGGTGGAAGATGTTTAGTCCTTCGCAGAACTCAGCGAACCTCGCCCCGATGAACTGTCGTCCATTGTCAGTTATGAGGGTTCGTGGTAGGCCAAACCCGCAGACTAGTGACTTTCAGACGAAGTCCTGCACCTTGGCCTCGGTAATCTTCGTGAGTGGTTCGGCTTTAACCCACTTGGTGAAGTAGTCGATCGCGACCAGGAGGAACTTCCGCTGCCCAGATGCCGTTGGGAAGGGGCCGAGTATATCCATTCCCCACTGTGCAAACGGCCAGGGTGAACTGAGCGGAGTGAGTTCGGATGCCGGCTGCCTCTGCATGCTGGCAATTTTCTGACAGTGATCGCACCTCTTTACATATTCCATAGAATCGTGAAATAAAGTCGGCCAGTAGTATCCCTATCAGAGTAGTTTTTGTGATAGGAACCTGGCTCCTACGTGACTTCCGTAGAGTCCCTCGCGCACATCCCATAGCGCGAAGTCGGCCTCTGAAGGTCGGAGACATCTCAGCAACGGGAGGGAGTACGACCTCTTATACAATCTGCCTTCGTATAAGATGTAGCGGGAGGCCTGATTTCTGAGCTTTCGAGCTTTTTTTCGTTCACGGGGAAGGACCCCCTCTTGAAAGTAGGCGATCAACGGGTCGATCCAGCTGGGCTTGAATTCCGTCTATAGGATGGCCTGAGATTTCTCTGTGGTCGGGCACTTCAAAGTTTTCAAAAACACTTCTTTAGGTAGTTCAGCCGGTGTTGAAGCGGCCAACTTGAAAAGAAGATCGGCTCCTGCATTTTCTGCCCTCGGGATGTATTGAATGCCAAAACTATCGAAGGCTGGGATCAAATTCATCACTTTTTTGAGGTATCTCACCATGCTTTCCTCCCATGCCTCGTAGCCGCCACCGACTTGACCAACCACCAGTTGGGAATCGCTGTAGACTTGAAGTCGATCTATTTTTAATTTCCTTGCTATCTTTAATCCGACGATCAGCACTTCATATTCGGCCCCATTGTTGGTCGTGGAGAACTCAAGACACAGCGCGTACTCGACGACAACTCCTTCGAGGCTGACCAAGACCAGCCCCACACCAGCTCCAGCGGAGTTGGACGAACTATCCACGTGTATAGCCCAGGAATCTTCAGGGAGGTTGACGCTCTCTTCGGGAAGGATCGACCGCGACAGCTCGGCTTCGTCGAAGTTCGGCCTCACTCTGGTGCTGGTTCCGCTCGATTCAAGCTCGGCTTCAACTGGAATGGTGTATTCTAGCATAAAATCCGTCAGTATCTGGGCTTTGATCGATGGCCTGGGTCGGTAGTTGATGTCGAACTCTATGAGCTCGATTGCCCATTTTGCGATTCTTTCGGAAGCGTCTGCTCGATGGAGAACTGCTTTTATTGGTTGGTCCATGAGGACCGTTATAGTGTGCTCTTGAAAGTAAGGTCGGAACTTTCTGGCAGTAATTATAAGACAGTAAGTCAGTTTTTCTAACCTAGAGTACCTGGTCTCCGCGTCCCTTAGAACTCGACTTACGTAGTAGATCGATCGCTGCGTCTTTGCTTCTTCCCTGACGAGGACTGCCGCCAGGGCCATCAGGAAGATAGCTAGATATAGGAATAATTCTTCCCCAGGTTCGGACTTTGCCAGCAGTGGGGGCGTGCCGAGGTAGTTTTTGAGCTCCTCGAATGCCTGTTGGCACTCCGCCGTCCAGCAGAAGTCCTTCGATCGTCTGAGAACCTCGAAGAAGGACATGCATCGTTCGACCGACCTTGAGACGAAGCGATTTAGGAATGCCACCTTTTCGGTCAGGTGCTGAATTTCTTTGATCGTCTTTGGAGTGGTCATTTCTTGAATGGTTCGGATTTTCTGGGGGTTTGCCTCGATTCCGCATCTTGACACCATGAACCCAAGAAATTTTTCGAAGGTTACACCAAAGGCACATTTGGTTGGGTTCAGCTTCATCTTGTACTTCTTGAGTGCACTGAAGGTCTCTTCAAGGTTGGCCAAGTGGTCTGTTGAAGCTCGACTTTTGACGAGCATATCATCTACGTACACCTCCATGTTGCGGTCGATCTGCTCCTTGAAGACCTTATTAACCAAATGTTGGTATGTTGCCCCTGCATTCTTGAGTCCAAAAGGCATGATCTTGTAGCAATAAAGACCTCGGTTAGTAATGAAGGTGGTCTTCTCTTCGTCCTCAGGCACCATGCGTATCTGGTTGTAATCAGAAAAGACATCCATAAAGGTGAGGAGCTCATGGCCCGTGGTTGCGATGGTAAAGGCAGAACTTGTTGGGATTGCGCTTGCTAGGATGGGAACGTATTCTCTCCGATCTTGAAAGTCGCTCCCGGATCTCCATCAATACTTGAGTCTTCGGGGTGTTAAGGGGGGCGTAGTTGTGAAATCATCATCGTCGGAAAGAACTTCGGCATTGAGAAAAATCTCGGCGTGTCCTTCCATCAGGGCTTCCCTACTTTCGAGCTTGAGGGGGAGTCCGGGCTCGCCCACGACCAGGGGGGGTCCGAGAACACGGCCGAGCTTCAGTCCGCTTCCTTTCTTCGGCGGGCCTGCCTGGCCCGTTGATTCGCCGCTTGCCGCTGACTTCGTCGTCCTTAGCCTTGAAGGCCTCCTCTACTCGGGCATAACTTCCGGCCCGAGCCAGCATGTCGGCAAAGTCCCTGAGATACTTCTTTTTCGGAAAGAATAGTAGGTCATTCTTCTGAAGGCCGCCCTTGAGAGCGGCCATGGCGACTGACTGGTCCAGGTCCCGGACCTCTAGTGCAGCAGTATTAAATCGGATAATGTAAGCCCGGACGGATTCCCCCTCCTTCTGCCTGATGGCCATTAAGGACTCCGAACCTCGGCGCGGATGCCAACTACTAACAAAGTGGGCCGCAAACTGTTGACTCATCTAGTCAAACGATAAGATGGTATTTGGCTTGAGCATCGAGTACTAGTTCCTAGCGGCCCCTTTAAGGATAGAGGGGAAAGCCCGGCACAAGATAGCATCTGGCGCGCCATGGAGCAGCATCGTTGTCTGAAAGGCTTCCAGATGATCGATCGGATCGGTGGTCCCATCGTAGCTCTCGAACTACGGTAGCTTGAAGTTCGGTGGGACCGATTTTTGCATGATTTTCTATGAAAAAGGAGGGTCAGTGCAGATGTCATTACCACGTGAGGAGGGAGTGTGATGGAGTTTTTCGATTCATCGGCTCATTTCTAAGAGCCTTTGATCCAGGATATCTTTGCGGTCTCTAATCTCCAAGATCTTCTTGCTGAATGGGTGCAAAGCTTCACCCTGGGTCAAGTCGCGGTCCGAGCAAGGGCTCTCCCTCCGTTGCCTTCCTCTTCCGGGGATTGGAGGTCAGGTAGCCCATGTCGATTGCCCCTGGACTGGACCACACGGCTCTGAAGAATCCCGCACCGATTGAGCTGGTACTGGGGCCTGCTGGTGCATAGCCTGCACCGCCTGAACTGCCTCAGTGAGGCCACGAACCTGCTGGACGAGCAGGTTGAACTGCTCAATGTCTACCGCGGCTACAGAATGAGCCTAGGTCGCTGGGGCTGGAGCGGGAGCGGACGGATCCGAACGGGATCGGGCCGTGGAGGCCGTCGATCGTCGGGTGGAGGCTCTCCTGGGGGGCATCTTTTCTTTTTGGAAAGAAATTCGAAAGAGAAGGAAAAGAGATTTCTGGAGTGGGAAGAGAGAAATCGTTGCCGAGCACTCCTTTAAGAACAAGGGAACCCCGGCTTCCTTTAAGAGAGAAATCGTTGTCGGGCCCTTCCTCTAGCGTCAATCTGTTGGTGTTGGGGATAAATCCCACTTTCATCGAAGTCTAGTCCGATGCTTAGCCTAATGCAACCAGTAGCCGCAGAAGAGCTTCAGCAGACCGGCTTTAGCCGAACCCCCAGCGGCCGAGCTTCTTCTAATCCATTCAACCGGCCGAACTACTTAGCGACCGAACTCCTTCTGACTCTCCAATCGCCGAGCTTCAGTCAGACTCCCACAAGAGCCGAACTCTCTCCGCGTCGTTACAGCCAGGCGCCTGCGGGAGCCGAACTTCCTCCAAGCTTCCTCTCCGATCGGGCTTCCACGGAAGCCGAACTTCTTGTGGAATCCTCCAACGACCGGGCTTCTACGAAAGCCGGACTCCTTCAGCGGTCGGGCTTCTACGGAAGTCGAACTCCTTGCGGACTCCTTCAGGGGTCGAACTTCTTAATGGCTGAACTTCCATGAAAGCCGAATTTTTTATGATGGATTCCTGCAGGCGATCCCACTATGGTTACACGATAATAACGATCGACATTTATCGAGTCAATAACGATCGGCATTTATCAAATCAATAACGATCGACATTGATCAGGACAGTTACGACAGTCATTAATCAAGGCAGTTACAACAAGCTCTCTCTATAAAAAGGACCCTCCAGATATGCTCAGGTCAGGTTCTAAAAAAAAAAACCCTTCTCTCCTTCTCAAAACTCTATTGAACTATACACTGAGCACTCCATTCCTGTTGACTGGAGCTGACTTGATCATCGAAGGATCCTGCCGGAGCCATCCCTCATCGGCTCCGGACGAGACTTTGTTTTGCAGGTCCCCGGTGGCGACCTCATCGACCTCCACTCCAATGGATTCCGACGACGATCAGATTCTGCATCAATAATATATATATATATATATATATATATATATATATATAGATATATATGAATGCGAGCCATATGATGCATGATTACATGTAGCCATCCATCGCATGATAGATGATACATATGATACATCATGTTATGCAGTGCATCATGAGCACCATAGAGGATTCGCGTGCTTTCTTTTTAATATTAGGAAGAATTTTTTTTTTCCTTTTCTTGAAGATTTTGTCTTGTGGTAACCAATTGATTTTTATCATATGAAAAATGTATCAATGCTTGATAATTCAATATGCTCCAAGTTTACACATTTACGATGCCGACCTAAGTCTTTGTTCTGAATGGTATGATCCGATTTTTAGCAGGTTTCGATAGATACACTAGATCTATTGACATGCTATCATCTTTCCCTATGACTATAGATCAATTGATCAAATCAAGGAGCTCATGTTGGCCGATCATATATATGATATGATGCATGCATCATATGGCTATATACAGCCATCCACCATCACATGATAGATGATACATACGATACATCATATTATGCAGTGCATCATGAGCACCGTAGAGGATTTGCGTGCTTTCTTTTTAATGTTAGGAAGAAATTTCTTTTTGTGGAACCAAGTTTGGTGTGGAATTAATGAGGGGTTGTTTAAAATTCTTTTACCAACGCGGCGGGAGTGCCTTTGATATTTCTTTTTGGATGCGGATCTTCTCCGGTACACCATATGTTACAGTAAATTACATGGTTCAATTATCATGCAATGAATGCTCATATATATATATATATACGGCGGGAGTGCCTTTGATATTTCTGTTTGGATGCGGATCTTCTCCAGTACACCATATATTACAGTAAATTACATGGTTCAACCATCATGCAATGAATGATCATATATATATATATATATATATATATATATATATATATATATATATATATATATATATATATATATATATATATATATGAATGCGAGTCATATAATGCATGATTACATGTAGCCATTCATCGTATGATGGATGATACATATGATACATCATATTATGCAGTGCATCATGAGCACCATAGAGGATTCGCATGCTTTCTTTTTAAGGTTAGGAAGAATTTTTTTTCCCTCTTCTTGAAGATTTTATCTCGTGGTAACCAATTGATTTTTATCATATGAAAAATGTATCAATACTTGATAATTCAATATGCTCCAAGTTTACACATTTACGATGCCGACCTAAGTCTTTGGCCTGAATGGTATGATCCAATTTTTAGCAGGTTTCGATAGATACACTAGATCTATTGGCATGCTATCATCTTTCCCTATGACTATAGATCAATTGATCAAATCAAGGAGCTCATGTTGGCTGATCATATATATGAATGCGGGCCATATGATGCATGCATCATATGGCTGTATACAGCCATCCACCATCACATGATTACATGTAGCCATCCATTGCATGATGGATGATACATACGATACATCATATTATGTAGTGCATCATGAGCACCGTAGAGGATTCGCGTGCTTTCTTTTTAATGTTAGGAAGAAATTTTTTTTCCTCTTTTTGGAGATTTTGTCTCTTGATAACCAATTGATTTTTATCATATGAAAAATGTATCGATAATTCAATATGCTGCAAGTTTACACATTTACGATGCCGACCTAAGTTTTTGGCCTGTATGGTATGATCCGATTTTTAGCGGTTTCGATAGATACACTAGATCCATTGGCATGCTGTCATCTTTCCCTATCACTATAGATCAATTGATCAAATCAAGGAGCTCATGTTGGCTGAGCTAGTCTCAACCCCGGTCCATTAATTAGATTAGGGTCATGCTAGCTGTAATTATTCTGTTTAATGTTTTGAGTCAGCCCGGGCTTGGCCCAGCCCATACAAAGTTGCTGGGCTATGATCCAGCCCAAACCCAGGCACCGCACGGTCTAGTACAATGTGAATGCACCTTGTTTCCATTGCATGTGTAAAACCAGCATCATCTATTTTGCAAGTGCAAATTGTCATTTACCATTCAAGGTGATCTGCAATTGCTTTTATTAGCAATTGCAGAGACAATGTTCTTGATGAGTGTATGACAATTTAGATCGAGCCAATAAATAGAAGGAGATGCGTGCTTGCCATCTGTGTTAATTACATCAAGCTGACTAATAATTTTGATTAGGGGGCCATAGGAGATTATGCATGTGATCAGGGGTAAAGTGGAGCTTGAGCGCAGTTTTTTATTTTTTCTTAACTTAATATTATTGTAATCATGGTTCAACATGAATTGTATATGGGATGATGCTAACAGATAAAAGAGAAGCGGGAAAAAAAAAAAAAAAAATCTATAACAAGGTTGAGCTAGCCATATTTATGTGAAGAAAATTTTAAAAGCCAATGTACGTGGCGATGGGAAAGCATCAAAAAGCGGCATATTAAACGGTCTTAAGAAGAATTAGAAAGCTCTTGCTAACGACTGTGAAGATTTCACAAATTTATGGACCTCCACAAACATGTACGCACAAAGCAAAGCGAGCAAGCAACATTTCCTTCTATTTCCCGATATCATCTAATGATGCACTAACATGGTACTGCCAGGTCATCGTACCCATAACGCTGTGCATCTCATATAGGCATATATGTATAGAATTTTCTAAAATTATTTACTACACTAACTGCTATTTTTTAGTTTATGAAGGTGGTGTACGCTTGCCCCTCCGAACACTGTGAGAATGCGATACGAGAGATTTCGTCGAGGAACTTGGATTTGTATCCAGTGATGGTAAAACGACATGCACCGTCCGTTAAATGCACATAAAAATTTCACCGGATCACGTACCGTGTACCATTTCCATACATGGTACAAACGTGGTTGGAGAAATTTCTCGCGTGCGTGCAGCCTGCCCTCATGCATAACTCATGAAATGGCCCCTTCCACTCCTGGGGACCATGATTTCATCAGCTAGGTCCCGCCGATGGGTCCTTTTAGATGAGGCAACTTATTTTTCAGCCGCTGTCCAAGTCAGCACCACACTTTGAACGGGTAGAATAGAAGCACCTACAAGCCATCAATCCTTGCCTAGATAAGACAACCTAGTGCACAAGGCTCAATCCGAAAATGATTAGATATACACAGCGATACTCTCATATACGGAAAGATTGTTTCGATATTTCAAATCTATAATTTTTAGAGCATAATAAAATAATTTTGTTATTGCATCGCTCAATATTAGTTCTTACCTAAATATTTCTTCATAAATCATAATTTTATCCTTACCATTAATCAATGCTATGTGTTTAACCTACTTAAGAGCTCACTCTGCCTCCCCCGGCGTTCATTCAAATAACAAAAAGAAGGAAAAAGGAAAGGAAAATATCCCCACTTCAAAGCTTATATTATGTCGATAGTTTTTGTAACTGAGAATCCTACCTGACTAGGACAGTGGGACAACTACAAATTAATATTAGCATTGCTGTCAACAGAAATTAATATTAGCATCATTTTTTTTTTCTCTACAAATTAATATTGCTATCAACAGAAATTAATATCTGATATCTCTAGAGAGAATGTGCATCATTTGCAGTAACCTATGGCATCTCTTTCAATAGAAAACTGCTGGCATAAAAAATAAAAATAAAAAATAAAAAAATAAAAAGAAAAAAAAAGGGGAAAAAAAGAGGAAGAGAAAATGCCCAAGTGCACTCAGTCTCTCTCTTTATTTCTTCTGAACCGGACCCATCCTCCCAGTTGGCAACCCAAGTAGATTGGAGTCTTGCGCCAGCAAACGTTTGGCCACGAGCTTGAAGAGGAGACGTCAGAAATGGAGGGAACTCTCTCGGAAAGAGCGGCCACAATTGGTGGTGACTTTGAAATTCTGAGTTCTTGACCCAAACTTACGGTTCTTAGGATGATTTGGCCAGTCCAGGGTGGTGGAAGATTGACGGGCTATATATACATATAAAGGGAAATACTTTGTGCACCGTGGCTGGCGTAGCCCTATGTGTACTAAATAGAAGAAAAATATTTTGTGCACCACGCGCAGTGCAGTCCTTTGCATACCGTCCGTGATGATTGACTCATACATGGGGCTGGAGCATGGCATCCAAATTTTTTTTTTCTTCCAATCCTATACATGAGCCAATCATCATGAGCGGTGCGCGTGGGTTGCACCGCCTATGGTGCATAAAGAATTTCTCTAAATAGAAAGCAAGAAGAGCTACATTTTGCCATGATGTCCGTAAATGAGCTATACTGGGGAGAGAAAAAGGCTTATATCAAAAAAATCCGCAATTCCAACCCAAACCCTAAATCGAGCAAACTCTAAGGATCTGTTTGATTAGAGGTAATCTAATATGAAAAAATAATTTTCAAGTTAGATTATTATGTTTGATATGAAAAATGGAAAAAAGAGGTGGTAAAAAAATTGATAGCCTCCATGCTTATTTTTTGGAGAGAGAAGGTAAAATAAATATCATGGAGATTAGTATTTGATAAATTTTAGAATGGTGGTAATCCATACTTGACAAAAAATATCCCTAATAAAATTGCATACGCAATCATTAACTTCATTCTAATATCTTTCAAAATTCATTCAATAAAGAGCTTTTATAAAAAAAATTAAGATGGAGATGATATTATGTAAAGAATCATGTGATTATCTCCAACCAAATGTATTTGTAAATTTTATATTAAAATTTATTTTATACTATACTAGTATTAAAAAAATTATTTTATATTGAAGGATATATTTATAAATCTTGGTATATTTTCATATAGGATTATCTCCAACCAAATGTAGTAATTTTTTTTTGATATTAGTTTTCAAAATAATTTTTTTATCAATCAAAAATAGTAAAAATTATTTTTTTTATAATTATTTTTTTATATAAATAATTTTTTAAAATTATTAAATTATTCCATAATGTGATATATCCCAACCAAAATCTTAACACCAGCAACCATGCATTGGATCATCCGCTGGAGCCGAAGGAAATGCCAGTGTCCGTCTCTATATCCAATGATTCATTATTGTCATTTAATCAGAATGTAAACGTGTTTTTTGTTTTTGGGTTGTTCCGTGTTTTTCCTTCTTTTTTCCCCCTTTTTTAAAAGGTTGAAAATATGGAACGGTTTGGGGTAATAGGGTAAATGTCCTCTTTTGGTATAGTTTCTGTTGTTTAACCTTTAATATTCTTTTTTCATCTTTTAATCAATACACAATGAAAAACTTGAATGCTAAATTAGAGGTTCAAACTAGAAATGAAAGAGGGATAAAAAGATTAACATTTTTGCATCAAGAAAACAGCTACTTTTGCTTGAAAATTTTGGAGCATGTGTCCGTAACTTTTATGCACATTTCTCCCCTTGGTGGGTGATATTTTATCAATCTAAACCCTCTTTTCTTTCCAAAAAGAGGTACTTAGGTGGGACTCGCAACTCCTGTCGAAAACAGTGATCCCCAATTTTGTATTATCAATATGTCTGTATAAAAACTGATTGGCATCTAAAAGTGGATCCAGATTATATGGTTTAAGCTCCATGCCTCCCTGGGTGGACTGGAACTCAGTCAGAAGTCATATCAACCAGGAAATATAACTCTCGAGCATTCATGATGCATCACGGTCACAACATTCTCGAGAACAATGTCAGAGAGCTGCGCAAGGATGCGAAGGATCCGGCTAAATGCTGAACCGACAGACCAGGCTGTCAAAACCAGCTAGAGAGCCACGAACGAAGAAATCTTGTTGCACCAGCTATAGCGGCGACATTGAAATAACACCATCCGAAGTGGGTGACAAACCACCACCTACGGAAACAAAGCCTACATGCTTCTGGGAAGTTATTTGCAACCCTGCATTCCCGTCCTCTCCCATGAGGTTTCCATAAACTAAATTAGATTAGCTTAAAACATGCCACTTGATGTAGAGTTTAATGTAAAATCTGCAGGAAGAACTAGTTTCTCAAGATCTACCTGCCTCATCTGCTTCGCCAGCAAGGACTTTTCATATATTTCAAGTAGCAACAAATGCCAAAACTCCTATCATCATATCATAACCGTAGGATCAACAAAATAATAATCAGTGATCCCGGTTTGTTTGCTTCCAGCACGCTGGCTAACCATCGCATGCAGACAACCCTACCTGCAGAGAATCGAGGGAACAATATGATGGACTTACAAAATTTTCAACAAATTATATATACAGATGTTCCCCGTTTCTCTTACAAAATTTTCTTACAGGGTGTGAGACATTTGCACTCATGTAAATGAGGGTAATTTCTTTTACATTTGTGATTTTCTCTAGAACAGGATAGAGATAACTATAGCCTGTATCTGGTGAACGTTCCTATTAACGCTTAATGCTGCATGTTTCATAACAATCTTCACTTGAAAGGCCTTCATGAAATATCAGATAAGCTACTATTTAGCACCTTCACAAGCTTTGTAGCAAATTCTGCACTTCGTAAAAATCTTGGCAGAACTTTGCAGATATCAATCTGCAACTTGTCATCAAAAGGACTAAAGATCTTAAATGAAATATATGGACACTCACGTAAGCCGCGATTTCAATTTCTTTAAGAAGTCCAACGTCTCTGCATAGGATGGATCAGTACGGCTAACTGGCTTGCATGAGTTTATATGATCAGTGGCATCCAGTACCTATGCCAATGTACCACATGAAAAAGCAATAAAAGTGATATTAGATTATACACATTTATGCTTAGCGGTAAAATCTATATCATACTTCACAGAAGAATATTCAATGGAACTTCAATAAACAAGTTTTACATATCAAATGGGATTCTTCTTCTCATAATGATGTAGCAAGTGGATGTGAAGGCAGAAATTCATGTGCAACCGAGAAACTTTTAGTAGATTTCCAACAGCCACAACAAAACACCAAATAATTGAACTTATGTACATCAAAATGCATGGCCAAGATTTTATTTTCAGAAAAGCCATGTTTTTCTCACCACGAGTTCGCCAAAGCCAGGATACGCAGATTCAATTGGCACAACCTCCATGCGAAAGGCCCAGCCACCATAACCTTCAACAATTGGCGTAACCTGGGTCTGTGACAGTGCTATTTGCATAAATTATCTGAAAACATATGATAATGCAGTATGAAGGAATATTTCTTTACCTCACTAAAACTGAGAACCTCAAGAAGTCCTTTTTTATGGAGATGGCGAAGAAGGTCGTTCAGTTCTACCAATCTTGGGGATCCACTTCTTAGTTCCCCAATCTACGAGAAGGCATAAATACGTATGAAATTAGAATTTCAAATGCTGCAAGTTCAGTGGCTTATAGCAAATCCTTATCCAGGTTTAGGATTTTAGAATACGGACTGATGGTGCCGGACGGAGAACCAAGCCCATACGCCAAGGCATATCAGCAAGCTTGCTACCAAAATGTGGACAGCTATAGAACACCTGTTTTAAGGATTTCATTAGTATTTAACAAAGAATGACCATGAATATCACTGGTGAGGGAGATCCATACCACGCCAATCGTATTGTTCATAAACTTGTCGAGATTATTTATCTTTGCTTGAAATAGCATCTGCTTAACAACCAGTCCACCCATGCTGCAGAAATAAAGCAACAAAAGGAGTAAGAGAATGTTTCAACAGTTCTTTTATGTACATATGTTTGTACTTACATACATAGGCATGTATGCAGCATGTATATCAGCAGAAGAACAGAATCAAGATTATTTTATGTAGAGTATTCCTTCTAACATATTCACATATAGATATCTTTCTTTAACTTCAAAAATGCCTTTAACCTCCTGAAAGAACGAAAACTTGTGCCAACAGGAAATTACCCAAGCAAATAAATGTAAGAGTTCTACGGTAGATGGTTAGTTGGTTATATGTATAACATATATCCCTATAACATATGGCCCAAGCATCCTAAACTTACTTTAAGACCCCATAATTCTTTTTCTACATATATCCATCGCATCATGTGAATAGACTTTCATTGTATACTTGAATAATGTAAAGCAACCATATGGATGCAAATGATTCAACATAAGATTAGAAACTGAAGCTCAAATTACATACCTATGAGTGACAAATACAATGGGACGATTCCCAATTCCAGCAGCAATCAGCTTTCTGAGCAGCATTGAACTGACCTCCTACAGAAACCAAAGTAAAATTTAACCATAAAAAGTTATATGTCAAATTGTTGACAAGTGATGCTTTAGAGAATCTAGATTTCCTGCATGTTCCTTTAATACATATTTCATGAATCTCTTTAATGATTTTCAACATGGACTAAACATGGGTTCTATGAAAATCACCCATATTTTTCGAGTCATAAGATGCGAGTCCTTTATATTTTTTACTTTTGGTTTGATTATCTATGCCATAATGTCTTCCCCTCCAAAACTTGCTCCTCAAGCCCATTTCAAATATCAAGATCACCATATTAACTTTTGAGACTTTCACAGTCAGAAACCGACATTGCATGATTATCTACAGATCGAACAAGTTTCCCATGGTTTCATTCCAAACTGTAATTATCAGACTTACAATATTCTAGTCTACGTTCATTAACTAATTAATTGGAACATCACCATGGACAATGCAGAAAATAGTACAGAAGATTGATTCAAAATGAGGAGAGTCCATTCTTGCCCTTTGAAGCATCTTCTTTTCCACACCTGTGGAGCATCTGAGAGGGGTTTGTTCTGCATTTTAGAAAAAGTAACCCTGAAGATGAAACCAAGCTATAGAGTCCATTCTAACCTATGAGCCTTCTACATTTTGGACAGCTATCATTCTGTGATTTAAGAGTTTATAATTTCTAGATATAGTCAAACATACCTGCTAAAACCTATCTGAAAGAGGATTTAGGATTTACTTTTTTGCCTTCTTTTGTTATGAAATCAAAATTGAAACTTTTTATTGTATGAACTTTATTGCGAATGCTGAAGCTGTCATACCTTCTTGTCAAATTATATGCCCCCAAATACCAATTCAATATGTTTTTCCTTACTTTTGTCATGGCCTTATCACCCTTGATTGTAAGTTTTCATGCCCTGATCCATGGTCATGATCATCACCTCTCATGTAATGAATCTTTCTTCACCTGAGTAGGTGCTTCTAGAGCTTCTAAGGTCCTGTTTTCTCATTTTGGACATTATCTCTATGACATTCCTTATTCAGATTTTTAAGCCTTTTTTGTGTACAGGTAATTTGAGGGCAAGCTTTGGTGCAACACTTAGGTTGCTCCATTATGACCTGGAGGTCATGGGTTCGAAACATGGAAACAACCTCTCCGCAAAGGTTAAGGCTGTGTATACCTGACCCTCCCTTGACCCTGCAATGGCTAGAGTCTAGTACACTAGGCTGCCCTTTTGTTTCTCGTGTACAGGTAGTTCCCACGTTTACATATCAACTAGCATACAAAACTATTCTAGGGTGAATTATGTTTCACATTGGATCTGAGAAAGAGATGGGAAAAGAGCAGGTAGGACTTTATATCGAGTTACCAATCGAGAGGGAGGAGATAATTACATGGAACAACCCAAACATTTTTAAAGAATAGACTTTCTTATCCAATAGTTCAGATCTTAAAATTGCAGCAGATCATGCAGAAGGCATCATGATTAAAAAATGTGATTCATGCAGTCCCCTGATTTGGATACAGTTCACAGATTATTGAAATTTTTTAAAAGGATATCTAAATAGTAGGGAAAAACAAGAAAGTTGATAGATCCAGAAGATGACACACTGATCAACATGACAACATACAAGTAATGTAAATACAATTGTGGTGACTCATATTATCAAGATAAATTGCTGACTATATCGCATCCTTTTCAAAACATCGATATTAATGATATTAAATACCTTAAATGAAATTAACAAAAACACATTTTCTCTTCTTGAAATGAGTTGCACATATCTATGATTTGTAAAAAAAATAAACAGCTATAGACAAATTGGTATGAACAAGAAAATCAATCAATCCAGGATGCAGATGCTAATCAACATGGCAACACACACAAAAGTGACGTAAATGCAATTGTGATGGATCATATAGTCAATATAAATTAGTCATTATATTGCATGTTTTCAAAATGCTATCACCAATGATATTAAAAGATCTTGAATTAAATTAGCAAAACATATTTTCTCTTCTTGAAATAGTTTGGACGTATTTAGGATGGTTTAATTGTAATAAACAGTCAGCAAATCACATAAAAGTAGACTTGCCTAGATAATTCCTAGAAGATCTGTGATTTCATTTCAGTGCTTCTTTTTAAGAAAATATAATAGCTAATGTTCAAGCAACTATCAGCATCAGTTAACTGATTTCCAAAAAGTATAAATCAACAGTTATAAATTTTCAAATAATTTAAAGAAGATATTTTACCATTCTGCAAAAGATATATTAGTCTTCAAAGAAAACATGATAAGCTAAAACCTTTAATTATGCTTGTGATTATCATTAGGCAGGTGACATTTGATGGATGAGATTAATGGGTCAAACTTCCATCGGATATTTTTTAATTTCAATCAATGGCACTTGTAGAGGTTGTTTCAGATTCTCTTGAGCTCCATTGGTAGCTGAGAACTGAAAGTAAAGTAAATCAACAAGAGAAAAGAAAAGAAAGAAAATTAATAACTTTCTCTTGTCTAGGTCAACTGAGAGATTGCTAAGAAAAATTAGAGAGAGTAGTTAGGATAGAGGTTACTCATTTTGATCCACTAGGCTTTTGTTCTTCCTCTCAAAATCAGTGTCAATTTAATGCTGTTTTAAAGAAGTTTTAGTCCTTGGTTCTCCTTCAATCTCCTTGAATTCCTTTTTCATCAAATAGAGTACAACATTCACCACTAATAAATTATCTCATATCACTTTCTCAACAACTAAATAGAACCTTAGGATTTTAACCGCACGCTAAATAAATTAACATTGATGTAAACAAATATTGCTCATGAGATTTTAGGTCATAGAAGCACTCTAGCTCCACTGCTTTGATTACCTACCCCACCCCCTTCCTTCCATGTAGAAACAGAGACATTAGCCATGCCACCAGTCATGTGTTAAATAACTATGCACGCCTTTAATCATCAATTCTCAGGAGATAAAACGAGGCAGTTCTTTTTTGAACAAGCATACTGCTCCCCATCATCTCTTTTCACATGATATTTCTCTGCCATTTTGGGTAAGACAATAGCCAATACTCCTTTTCTACCGTATTTACCAGACAATACTTTTCCACCCAAATGAGAGAACCTTTAGTTTCCAGCCAATAACAAGATGTTGCATATGTATTCATTGAACAGAAGCTTTCAGCATCTGAGATCGATTTAACACAATAACAACAGTAGCTAGCAGCATCAGACTATGATAACATTTTTTTCAATGATGTCTAACTCTGCTTACACAGCATATGGAATTATGCCACAAAATGCACATCTACAATCATAAATTGTTTAGATAAAGTACTGAAAAAGCACAAACCTGAAGAGGCAAGCTAGCTCCCGACCATTGAGTAAGATTTGTCTGCACCAAACATTCAATTAGAAGGTATAAGTTCATCAGTAGTGGATCTTTGAAAATAAAAACCACTAGAGCTGCGATTAGAATGGGCAAGGACTATGATATTTTTTTGTGTATTGCTTTCAAAAACAAGTCTGAGATGTTTCAGGAAACATGTTTCTGAGAAAACAAAAGGCTTATAATGACATGTTGTCACAGCACAAACCTTGTATCTAACAGTAAATAAGCGAGCATCAGGAAAATCAGCAGCAAGCCATTCTCTTGGCCAGCAGGTTCCCTGTTTCCCAGCTTCCTGATCTATGTTCTCTACCAGGCCAGATTTACTGGTTGTTGAGGACTTGTTATCTGCTATGCGCCATGACTTGAAAGGCCCACCACGTAGGCCATGGACAAAGACAACATCCAGTAAAGGAACTGCTGACTTGGATATTATGTCCGAGGCATCTGAAGAGCTGGGAGTCCTATCATCCTCATGTTCAACACATTTACCACCATCAGAAGGCGAAGCAGATGGATCTTGTGAATTTCCCAAATGGCTCCTGTCAGGCCATTTCCAGTATGGCAATTCCGGATTTAGCAAGAATATCATATCTTCATATTGAGGGCACTTTGTCTTTTGGTTCCCTCCATCCACATCAGAATGCTTATGACTTCCTGCCTCTAAATCTTTTTCTTCTGAACAAAATACATTTAACAGTGTTGCCCTGGCATAACTTTGAATTTTAAGGTCACTGCAACAAGGGATCTTCCCACTGGCACAATCCTCAAGCCATTTACACCATATTTCATCAGCTAAAATAGCTTTCTTAATGTTTGGTAGAAGAGAGAGAATTGTAAGCAGCCGAGCAGCATGCCTCCGAATATGTGCTGTAGGAGGAACTCTTATGCTAGAATGATCATCAGGGTCTATAGCAGGTGAATCACCCGAAACAGTTGAATTCCGATCTTGAGACTCTAGGAGCCTTGATGCATCATATGTCTCATTAGCAGCAAGCTTTTCATAATCATCACCCAAAAGGAACCGTCTGAGCAAACAAAGCACTCCAAACTTAGCTATTGTATTTTGGCATGTAGCATCTTCTGAACAAAGCTCTGTCAGTGCTTTTATACTCTTAAGTGTAGCAAATGCTGAATCGGCAGCATCAAACTTGGGCAAATTATTCTTCTTCATGTTTTTAAATAATGCAGCAAAAGGTTCAATAGAGAGAAAATCAGCAAGAGGAAAGTCATCAAAAGAATCAGGCTCCGATTTCAACTGAACCCCAGCTAGTATCATAACAGAAGTGGCTAACTGACTGGCAACTTGTGCGGCTGACTGAGCATTGGACTGATCAATTTGAGTCTGCAGAGAATAATCACTTCAACCAGAAGAATTGTAGGATAAATTTAATAAGAGAGATTTTCTAAGAAAAAGCAAACAGTCATGTAGTGCAAATGATTTCTGTCTATAGATTTCAGGAACTCAGAATTTAAGTACCAAAAACAAATTCAAGTTTAAGCTGAAGAGTTGAGAGATCTTTTTAATAGATACACTGGACTGATGGTTAAGGCAATCCTGTTGCCTACTCAACTTGGGTTACCATTATAAAATTAATCCTCAGACAAGGTTTGTGTGTGCGTGTATCCATGGTATACAAAATGATACCTTCATACATACATGCAAAGTACATACAGAAATATCAAGTATAAATGTGTGCGTGCATGCATGTATGATAAAAAAAGAAACCACATGGGGATTTTAAGAAGATATTAAGATCATAAATATCTTGGTAGTTAGAGAAGACACACGATTTTACTAGTACTTTAAAAAAAAGGTCAGCAATGTCAAATACCATCATAACACAATTTAACAAAGAAGGTATTCTTGAGCTCTCTCAAATTTTTATGTATAGCTAAAAAATAATCCTAAAATATCCTAATACATATTATAGTTAGACAAGACACACAATTTTACTAATACTTTAAAAAAATGATCAGTAATGTCAAAGAGCTCCCCACCATAATACAATTTAACTAGGCAGGTATTTTTTATCTCCATCAATTTTTTTTACGTATAGCTCAAAATAATCCTAAAATATCCTAATATATATTGTAGCTAATAAGGTAGGGCCAAAGTTAATCTCAACTCCAGAATGAGAATAAGACACTTAATCCCGACTTTGCATACTATTATAAGATGGCGTCAATATGCAGTTACGTTTGCTCCTGAAGAAGTTAGGGTTTATGACAAACTGTGGCTTAAACTTCCAAAAACATCCATCACTCAGATTAAATGTTCAAGTTGTTTCTTTTCCTTCAAACACCATCTTGTGGCATAAGAAGTGGCATCTTTGACCAGACCATACCAACAATAATCCTCCCAGACAAATTCATAGCAACAATTACCAATGGAGGCATCTTTCATCATGGATGCTATCAATGACAACTTCATCATGCAGAGAAAAAAATGTTGGTGATTCTTCTTTTTTTTAGTATTATAGATCCTTCAAAGCAGTGATCGCTGAATCAACCCAAATCAGGTAGTTCGGCCTGAACTAAATCATACCTATGCCAGCTCAAAGCATTTCAACTGCTCCTTTATAAAATCCCAACTTCCTGAGGCTCTCTCATGATGGTTCAAGAGTCTTCAAGATTCAGCCACTCCCCCCTCACCCTGTTCAAGAGTTGCTCACCAGTAAGTAGAAACGAGGCCACATTCTGCTGCTAGTTTTCCTGCTCTTCGACCCAATCATCACCAATAAGCATCCACCCTTCTCCCCCACCCCCCGTGCGGGGCTACGGTTAGGGAGGCTCCACCTCTCTTTTACCCGGCTGTCACCGATACAGGACTCACCGCTCACTTCCACTCATGGTGGAGATCCAGAACAGCTGCTGGAGGAGTCATCAGTAAGCCTCCTCCCCCTCTCTCTCCCCCGTCCTCCCTCCTTTCCTCCCTCCCTCTCTTCCTCTCCCTCCTTCCTCTCCTTATTTCAGTACATCTTTGAACAGCACAATACAAACCCATACCGTAGCGAATCAATCACCAGCCAATACAGTATTTGGTACTGGTTCAGTAAACCTCACATAGAAATGATAGTAAAAGTACATGTATAGAATTATATCTTCATTTATATTCCCACATTCAATCTCTATCTTGTTTAACCATCTTATTTGAATAAGCTGTCCTCATGGGTCAACAAAATCCTTTTTCCCAATTTGCCTAAAAGCAAAGTTAAACACAGTGTCAGGACTGGGACTATTCCAAGCGTTGGAACTCGGTGAGTTTAAAAATGGACCATGATGGGACCAGAAATTCACCATCTCAAATATCAATACATGGGGTGTTCTGTTCAGCAGGAAAAAATGGAATGGCCCCATCACACAGTATTTAAAACCTTGTCTAAAAATATATTTATTAGCAAAAAAAATGTTTGACAACCTTTTTTGAAATGACTCTCTCTCTCTCTCTCTTTGTGCAATATGGTGGTAATTTTCCACCACCCTGGGTTGGATCCAGGGCCTCTCAAGCAATGTCTTGCATTTCATCAAAGGACACTACCACACTAGACTCAAAGGAACTATCACCCACTAGAAAGAAACCAAACAGTTAGAATTTATCAACATAAATATGACATCTCATCATGCAGATGGCATGCACTTTAATCCTTAAATTGTCCAGAAGTTATTTCACAATGCTAGCTCCATTGCCAACATAGTTGCATAAGCATTTATGTCACATGATGGGCCATATTAATGTATTTGCATGACACTAATTTTCATTTTTGGGCTAGATGCTTGCAGCCTTTAATAAATTGCATTGGACTTTCCTCCATGATAGCAATGATGAGACTTCCACTCGCTTTGATGATCAAAGATATTCATCAAAACAATATAGCAAACAAACACAAGGGCCAACCAATAACTTCTATACCAAATTTAAGCGAGTATCAAAAGAATTCTTTCATTAACAACTAGACATAGACGATTGTTGAATAACCAATCAACCCCAAAAGCTTAAACTAATAGGAAAAAAATCAACAATGTATATCATGCTTAACAACCACTAGACAAGTACCAATTCTTTTTTTTCTGAAAAAAGCCATTACCCAGTAATGATCCTAACAATTTAGGGTCCTAAGAGGGGCAAACTAGGGACAAGCCTAACTTTTGACATTGTTTTGTACAAAGTGGCTGCCCCAAGACTCGATATTGTGTCATTGTGCTTGCTAGCCCAAGCTTTATACCATTGCACCAAGCAATGACCCCAAATAGCCTTCCTAAGATAAAGATAAGGTATAACTAGAGCTGCTTAGTACTTCCTAAGACAAAAAATAGCATCTCGATTGAGTTGCTTCACCCAGATGTAGGCATCAAAAAAATTGGTGCTCCATAAAATTTTGAAGCATAGTTATTTGAAAAGTCAAACTCCTAGATATATTCATAATGTCACCCATGGCTTGCATTCTATAAAAGACTAATTAGCTATCTTAATTTTTAATCAATTAGGAGGTTTGGAAGATGATCTTTTGTTCATGAATAGTTGGGTTTTTTCTTGCAATGCATTCTTCTTGGTTTTTGAAAAGAGAACATAAAGGTTTACCGGTACTGAGACTCATTTCCAATACTAAATCAGGATGGTACAATACTCAGATATGATGATACCATCAACTCTTGGGACGGCTTTGCATCCTAGTATCGTAACAAGATATTTTTTTATTATTTTTTAATTTTATATTAAACAAATTTTTAGTCTTTTTTTTTTTCATGTTCCAGTGAGTTTCAAGACAATCATTGGGTGTATAGGCTCATATGCCCTCCCCCCCCCCTCCTCTCTCTCTTCATCCACAGCATTTCCCAAAGCAAAAGCAGACAATGTGTGGCCCCCAAGATCTCTTGCTCATTTTTCTTTTTCAAATCAAGTGACTCAACTAGGTCTCACTTGGTACTGGCCAAACCAAGCCCTAATACCAATTAATCTTGACTAGTTTTGGCTAGGACAAGCAAAATGTCCTAATCCAGTCAAGGAACAATAACCCACACCCCCTAGCAATCCCATTCTCCCATCAGAAAAGCACGTCCCAAAGGTACTGTCCTATTTCAATGAGTCCATAATTCTTGGAGAAGATAGTCAACGACATGTTGCCTACCTAAAAAACACTAAACATAGAAGGAAAAGCCGAAAACAATATACAACATAAATAAAGCAATTCTAGGACTAGTAACATGGTGCCAACTTCGAGTGACAACCCACTAAAGTTAAGGTTATAATGCATTCAAAAACAAACATGACAAAAATATTAATTCTCATTATCAAAAGCATTTACAATGGCCTGAAATAAAATGTAATAGTTATTCATAAGTTTAGAGCCCAGATATAACATCCCAGATTGAAGGAAAACAAAATACTAGAATCAGGAAGTTCATTATATTCCTGCATCAAATGTAAATTTAGGACCACATCTAAATTTCAGCAAAATGAAACTTTAGGTCAAGTAGAATGCTAGATGTGCTTGTGAAAGCACATGCATGTCCTATGCCCTCTACATTATCCCAAGGTAACACCACTTCCATGGAGGAGACACAAAGCTGAGCTTTATTACCAAATACCAACTATTACATTAATTGATGCTCCCCCATCTCCCAACTGGTAGTTACTGCAGTTAGTCTGACAAACAAAGGATGATGACTCTATGAGTTATGAGTTACCCTAAGTTGGTTTATGACTTCATACAATGGATCCATGTTTCTCTTTCTACTTCCAAACATGAAAATCATGCATCACATATAGAAGGTACTAAAATTACTAATAGATGAGTTTGATGGAGTCAAATTTCATTCTACATCAAATCGGATGTGGAGAAACAAAAATTATTTATACAAGTTTCATGAAGCCAAAATCATTTCCTTCTTTTCCTTAATTTAGTAAAATAAATTGAAATAAAATAAACAACAAAACCATGCCCCTCTCTTTCTTTAGACTTGCAGTAAAGCTGAACAAGTTTACTTAGCTTGCACTTGAGCTTGAAGCCTTTTTCAATACTAAGGTAGCATTAAAAAATCCCCGAAGCTACAAAAAAGGCCTAGACTAAAACCGCAACTTGCCCAATAGTGCAGTGCCTTCCCCCTGACTTGACTGTCCTAGCTACCAAGCCCGTCTTCAAGCCCCTTCCAAAAGGATGAAAGGAAAGATTCTCTGAGGTACCACTTGAATAATGATAATTGGAGTAAAAAGCCTTAAAGAAAAAAGCTTTACCAATGGTAGGAGTATTACTTATGTCAGCATCTGATGAGCTTCCCAGAATTTTCTCCCATAATAAGAAGAGTCTAACTTGGACAAGTTCATGATATGAAGAGCCTTTAGATGAAGAACACCCTCCTAATACAAGTCAACGAACTAAGGTACCGGCGAACATATTTGTTGAATATAATACATTGAAAATTTCATATCCATCTATCTAAATATTTGTTTATATATATATATATATATATATGTCTATTTTTATATATAAAAGGTAAAAGAAATAAGAATAATTTCTAACCTTTACTTTGTCAGTTTTAAGTGGAGTGCTTGCTTTCAGATTTGATTTCTTGCTGATTCCAAGAATCTCAGTGAGCAAGAGAGTTAACCATCCTTGAGAAATTGGTATCGAAGCTGGCCCGTGGTCTTCAAGGATGCAAGAAAGGATTTTGGTAGCTGAAAGACGCGTAGTGTCTAAGGAAGCTTGACTAAAAACCCAACGAAGAAGAATACCAGACCACTTTTGACTTTCCTCAAGAGATAAGTGCATGTCTGCTGCATAAAGTAATTCCAATATCCTAGCTAATGCTTCTTGCAAATGTTTATATTTTTCCGACTGTTTAGCTATTCCTCTCATAAGATGAAGGCCCTTTTCCATAACCACTTTCTTTGCATCATTGCTTCTGTCGATAGAGACAAGAAAAGCTGATAATGCTACTCGAGCCAATGCAACATCTTCAGCTTCACTAGCATAAAAAGCTGTAGAAAGAAGACTGGAGCTCCACTTTGGAACAGAAACAGTCAATGGCAAATTCAAATCATCTAAAAGAGCTCGAGCCACCAAGCTCCCATGCCATTTTACTGTTCTCTCCGGTGCCATTAAAGCAGTCATGATAGCATGCCCATCTCCATCGAGTTCTTGAATATGAGAACGGTTAAGCTCTGATGCCAATGCCCAATTTGCTAAAGCCCATGCAGCAAAAGGCACAGCAACATGTTCTCTCTGCAAATCATCCCATAGGCCTGGGACAGTGACAGAAGTTAATTTCTCGATTTTTGGTGAACTGCCAATATTATCTTGGAATACCATATTCTTGCAGATATGTGCAAATGATTCTAGATGACCACAATCAAGCTCTCCCAAGTTCAAGTTGCCATCTGTTCCTGAAAATCCCAAAACAGTTGTGCCACCAAGAACTTTAATCCCAATTCCACGCATTCCTCTATCACCATCATCGTTATCCTCATTCCCATGGTGATCATGAAAGTGCATTCCACCTTGCTCAACAACTTCAAGTGCTACTGCAATATCTCTCATTTCTGCATTTCCAGGTAACAATGGCTGAAATGATGAATGATCTATCTTATCACAGTTTGAAGTGATTATATCCATAAGGGCAGCAACAAGCATGCTTCTTCCTTTACAAAAATCTGGACCATCCAATGAAGTGTGTTTAAACTGCTGCTTTGACAAGAAAGAAAGTTAATGCAACAGTAAAGGTTCAGAACATCAAATCAAGGGACAAATCTTAGAAGAATCTTGAAAACTAAATGTCTTGGATATGAATAAATATGCAAACTTAAAAACACTAATTTTGGGGGGCACTGAGAAAAATTCAAACAATAAAATGAATTAAAGTAGATAAATAATAATTAGGGAAATAAAACAACTGATCTAGAAAAGGTTACATGAGCAATTTTTGATCTTTTGTTTCTGTTTCCAGGCTAATAATCCTTTGATCCTCAGTTCCTCTATTCAGTAGACTAAGGGTAGATTTTGCTCATTACATCAGTCGATAGCTTAAAATTGACTACAAGTTGTGCGTACACTGTGAAGCAATCCCACCTTGAAAGCAGCAAGAGAGGTGAGGCAGTTAGAATAAAAAGGGAAAAAAACCTGCAAGCAATTGTTTTAAAATGCGGTGCATGCAACCACATATGCAGATGTGGTCTCTTGACTGCATTACATTGTCTATATATGGTAATATATGCAATCATATTGCATATGGGCCAGAAAGGCAGTCCACTCTATATGTGGCTACATATATTGCACCACAAATATATGCAATCATTGCACTGTCCACAAGCTTGTGCTTATTTCATTTTCACAGCCACATATATTGCATATGATTTAGGAGTCATTATGTACCCCAATTTTGCAGGCCAAAGGACTGAAAGCTTTTGCATAAAGATTCTACAACAATGAATTCCAATAAAGAATTCTCTTTAATCTACTTATTTTTTTCACGTTAATCATATTTACCATGCTCTTATTGACAAAGCTTATAGAAAGAGAATTCTTTTTGATGTCTTCCTACAAATAATTAGATAGATATATAAAATGACAAATAGAAAGATTTTTTTTTTCTTAAGAGTAGGTGTTAGAATGAAAAGTTACCAAGGGAATGGATCAGCTAGAAACTGTCTAGAAGTTCCAGCCCGACTACCTGGGAGACCCATGGTTGCCAATTAAGCGACAAATTAATACATATATGATTGATCGCAGGATTTGGAGGACAGTCCAGGGCTCAAATCCTGCGCATAGCTAAAAAAAGTCATAGGATGGTGAATTGGCATGTACTGTAGTTTTTCCTGGTTGCTCATCCATTTCATATGCAACGGGCATCGAAAAAGAAAGAGGGGAAAAAATAAAAGATAAACCTAAGAAAATCTGAGACTAAGCATCCTTTACAAATGCAATGCATCATCATCTCCGGGAAATTCCAATACATTTAATCATGGCAAAGAAAAACCCGAATCAAATTCCCTCCTTTTTCCACACACCTCGAGACAGAGACTTACCTTCTTCGACGTCTTGGGCTGGAAGGAGAAAATGAACTTGAGGAGGTTCGGGATTGCATGGGGCCGCCCAAGCACGGACTGGCACACGTTAGGGTCCGCGATTAGGTGCGCAAGCGCCCTCGCCGCCTCAGCCTGGGTGCCGCTATGATCCCCTCCGTTCCCGGACGATGCCACGCTCTCAAGCAACCAGTCGACGACAGCCCCGCCTCCGGCCCCCACGATGGCCGACCGGCGGACCCCATTAGCGGCCGAGATGTCGGCGAGCAGCGCCGCCACCCGTAGCTCGAACCCGGATCGGACCTCCTGATTGGCCGTCGACAGCACGGAGGCGAGCAAGTTCCAGAGGACAGCGGCGGCGGCGAAGGTCTGCTTCATTTGGTCCAGAACCCTCTGCACGGAGCCCTTGGATCGTTCTAAGGTTTTTTCGAGGTCTGCGTAGATTCGCTCCGATCGGGGCCGGTGGCGGTCGTCGGAGTAGGGGTAGGAGAGGTAGGCGGCGAGGGCAAGGGAGGAGACTAGGGTTCCAGTGAGGGCGTAGAACGGAAGGGAGCGGCGTGGGGAGTAGGGGAGGGGGGGGAGAGGGGAGGAAGTGAGCGGTTTCTGGAGGAGAGAAGGAGGGGACGAGGAATCTTTGAGGTGGTGGTTTGAGGGCTCCCCGGAGGTTTGGGAGGAGAAACGCCACCGTGGGGGCCGGGGCGGGCGGTGGCATCGCCGGGCGAAGAGGCGGAGCATCCCGGCCTTGTGGTTCTCCGATATTGGTTTGCGTTCGGAGAAAAGGTGGTCTTCCGCTGGACCGGTTGGCTGTTGCCGATTCCAAAGAGGAGATTAGGATACCACTATACTTGAATTGGGGTTACCGGAAACTTTCGTTGGGTAGGAGGAATAAGCGGCAACGGAAGGTGCGTAGAATATTCGATGGTGCGGAGCCGGGAGAAACGAGTTCAGCGAACCGTGTGAACTGTGAGCCGTTAGACGCCGAATGGGGTTAAATCGATTGGGCTAGTGCATTGCCCGACTTAGCCATGTCAATTGGTTTTGCTTGTCTCTTGCACATGGGCATCTGAAGAGGGAGAAATGGCAGTTGGGGATGCTAGTTGTCATACTTGGGGATGCTGATTGTCATAGTCCCTTATTAATTAATAATAATAAAATGTCTCATGGGTTTATTAGTCTAGCTAATCCTCGTAATAGCCTAAGGTTTCGAGTGGAGGATACTAAGATCGAGGAGGATTTGAGTCATAGATGAGCCAACTTGCTCTCAAGAAGAGCCGATCATGATGAGGACATGAGGTTGGATAGAGTTTATTAACCTGGATTGATTCTCTTAACCACTTATGCTCTTAGTTGAGTCTCTGACATGATTTTATTGTGTATAACTATTAGTATATATGCTATCAAGCGGATAAAACTCTTCCTTAGACCAATAGTATATATGCTATGAACCTTGTTAGCAGGCAAAATACTAGAAATCCGACCCAACACCTCAAACAGTAGTGTTAGAAGTTTGGCAATGTCGGTGTTAGGGTTTTGTGTGGGCTAAGGCAGAATTGTGGTAGTAAGCAACGCTTGGGATGGGCCAATATGGCATCATCTCTCCACCTCAAATCTTAAATTATAGACAACTAATTTAACATATGAGAGCATCCGATATTTCCTACATCGTTTATAAGTCAATTTTGGTTCTCTCTTTTATTGCCATGCTGCTGGGAAATGTTTGGGGTGTTCATTTCATGCATATAGACCGCTATTATTGCATCAACAACTCCATACTTAACTATTTTCTATATCAAGATATGCCATACCATCCCATATCGGTACCATATCATCTCGATGTAGCATATCTTCTTGTATCGAGACTATCATATTGTACCAAAATATATACTAATATTATAATAGAATAATGTCGATAGAAAATTCGATATCGAATTGATGAATCTTATTTCTTATATTATACTTATATGAGAGATACCAATACCCCTAACATCACATCGTTGGTGGAAATTTTCATGTGCACAAAAGCAAAACCTCATAACTCATTTTATATAATCACTCTTGCTAGCTCCCTTCTTTTATTTCCATATTTGTTTTTAATCTTTGAAATATAGGGTGAGAGGTAGATGGATATATGTTCTCCATATAAAAGTCCTTGGTTTAGCATCATCTCTAGTTTTTATCCTCCAGTATTTAAAAAACTAAAATATACTTTGTACTTTTATTTTTAAAAGTAAAACTTAAATTTTAATAAAAATAAAAATAAAAAAACATAATTTGTTACTTGAATTACATTTGGCTATTGTTGCGGTCAAGAAATCAAATGGCTCGGATGGTTGGATCAATCTTTACTCCCACGAAGGTATTATCCACTTTGGTCTCTGACCTCTATGGTATGAAGCCTCATGATTTTGCTCTTTAAAAGATACATCACGAGAAAAATATATATCATATTTTATATAAATCAGAGTGTTTCTTGACTTATAGCCATTATAGAACTAAAGATGCTTTTCTCTTACAATAATGAGCCCCCTAGTCAAGGAAAAGGCGGGCACATGGGTAGGAGACTTCCTACAGATAGTGCCATTGATGTGGTCAAATGGTCAGATGGCTCAATCAGTCTCTGTCCCCATGTACGAGAGATATTATCCGCTTCGATCTTTGACCGCTATACTATGGGGCCTCATAGTTTTGCCATTTAAAAGATGCCTCATAGGAGAGAGAAGGTTGCATTCCATATAAACTAGAATTTTTCTTGACTTACAATCGATGTAGGACTAAAGATGTCTCCTCCCATAATAGTTAGATCTCTGAAATACTGTTTGGCACAGCATCAAGCATAAGAAGTTATCTTGATCCTATTCTGGACCTCCATAAGCTAGATGTCTCGAAAACAATTCGACGACAAAATGCAAGGTTATACATGAACCGAAGTGACAAGACGATTCACTAGCAACTCGGATTTTTCAGCTTAGATATATACCTAGAAGATAGATCGAGGAATACTACTTCTTTAACTCGAGGTTGCAACCTCGAGCTCGAAAGTAGGGGACAAATGTTATGAGGTTGCAACCTCAACCTTCGGAGAGAGAACTCTCAGCCACACTACACTGCTTAGAAGCATGATCCTCACCTTCGAGTTGAGAAATTCATCGTCCAACTTTCAACTAAGATATCAGATATTTACCGATCCCATGGTCGAGACCTGGTTGACAATAAGCGATAGAATCCCATAACCAATGCAATATAGATATACTTGAATTGAAGCCTTGGCTATGATCTGACCTCAGCCCACTGGCCCATTTAGCCACATAGATAATTAATTGAAATCTTTCAACAAACTCTCGAAATATGGGCACAACTCATAATTACCATCTATGACTAATAATTTAGATTTTCTGTTTTAACAGCCTACCGGATTCAAGCATAACAACCTACGGCATCCCTCTACATAAAGAGGTAATAAGGAGATTTTTAAGGTAAGCTGAGTGAAGCTAAGCTAGACTTAATTATGCTAGGCCAAGCTTCTATTGTCTTTTTTTTCTACTGTGCTTAAGGTTTGACTAACTTAAGCATCGAAGGATTCATCGTTGGAGAATCTCCGATATGTGTGGATTTTTTTTACAGAATTTTTTTAGTGCATCGATTCTCGAATTAGTGTTCATCCTCAGCCATATCAGCAACCACCAAAGTCTTGATGCAATAGCTACGACTATAATGGTGTTGTCGACAAGTGATGCAGTGGCACTAGTTATGTTGGTGGTGGTGGCTAATAGGGGCAGTAATGGCAATAGAGAAAGAGGTAGTGGAAGTAGTCATAGTTAGTTTGGACTATCAAAGATTTTAAAAATCAGATTTTCTGGCTTCCATAAATTTTTTTTTAAAAATAAGAGTTTAGTGGAAATGAGGTTGCCTAATGGTCTCAGTTTCTATGTTTCTAAAATAAAAGCTTTCTAAAGTAAAAACTGATTCCTAGGCCAAAGAGGGGACAAGCTACGAAGCTTTTTTGGTAGTTGTCCCCCCCCCCCCCCCCCCCCCCAAAAAAAAAAAAAACCTGGGTTTAGATCTGGAATTCAGATGGATTTAAAGGTAAAAATGTAAATGTGTTTAGCCAGCTAAAAGGTACAGTTTGATCGTGCCAATAATTTTATGCTTCTGTGATTAGGTTAGGTTAAACTTTTAAGCCTAAATTACTTTCAGGTCAAATCTTAGTTGCAATCTCAGCCTAATTATATTAGAGATAAAATATATAGCGTGCATATGTTTGTATATAAAATATATATACCATACGTATATCCATATATCAAATAACTTTCAATTGAATCTCGCCTGTTTTGCATGCTAAGGCTACTTTGGAAAGACTACCCGCATCATATAGCCCATTGCCATGGCCCCTTTTTATCCAAAACATAATTTGAATTAGATCAAAATGGAATAACCACTATTTTGATTGAGGGAGATGATCTGCTAGGCAAACCAAATTTAGCTGGGTGGAAGAAAAGAAACATTGTATTAGACCGAACCAACTCATGTTATAAGGGTCGGGCCCACGTTAAACCTTTATCGATTTATACGATCTGCATTTCTTAGATTAAAATAGGGCTTGGCTGAGCTTTAACCTAGCTAGTTCATCATAAAATATTGCCGAATAGGCCCTAGTCCTACCCTGTCCTAGTGCATTTACACTAAAGATAAAATACTCAATTATATATATATATATAGAGAGAGAGAGAGAGAGAGAATCAGCTTCCGTCCGTTACGTAATTAATTTTATCTAAGGTACCATCCATCTCATGTCAAGATAATTTTTTTTTTTTCCACTTTCAACCCACCCTCCCCAACTCGCTCGTCTTTTATCTTGCCTCCGCTCGCTGGTGCCTAGACCCTTGCTCACCCTCCGACCGCTACTGCCAATAGAGCCATCATCGAGGTCATTAATCTCACTAGCGGTGTAGACACCGAGTACAATGCCCACGTCTTCCATTCCGCCACCCACCAGACCCCTGCCTAGGCCCCTCCGCCTTGGCCGCCTGGGAGCCCGTGGATGGCAAGAGGCCTTTTTTTTTCCTTTAAATCTTCTTTGTTTTACCTAGAATCAATGCTATCAGACTGCATTGATTTCATTACTTCGCTGGTTCTAGAATCGCTTCCCATTTGATTCCTTCTCATCAACTACTCTTATTGCTGCTGGGTCCTATAAATTTTTTTTTTAATTATAAATTATTATTAATTAATTATTTTATTTATTTTATTAAAAATAAGTTGATTATATGATCTGAGTTAATAAACATGTTTGTGAGTCCAATATTATTTGTAATCTTTTTATTTTGAAGCAGATGCATCTTATATTGGATTAGTATGATTAGGACAGTATAGTATAGACTTTGATCCGACATGAGCCCATGATGGATGGGTCTATTAGAATTTTATTTTATTTAGCTAGGTACCCTCTCTACTTCCTATAAATACCGTGAGACTAGTTCTCTGATTTGCCCCATCGAATAGCCGCCTGTTAAGAAAAAGCTGGTGGAGAAAGATCTAGTTTCGGTGTTCGTCTAAGCATCTGCTGTTATCATTCTTCATAAATTAATGGTGAACATAGATACATATCTGTCTTTTATATTCTAATCTTCTGCAATGATTCATGAAAATTATCTACATGTGGTATCAGAGCAAGTTGTAGAAGATTAAAATAAAAAAAAAAAAATTAAAGAAAAGAGGGATGGATCTTCTCAGACCGTGACCACTCTTCTCTTTCTTCTTGCCGGCCGGATCTTTCTCCGGTCGGATCAAGGTCCGATGAGGCCTGTTAAGGGGAATAAAGATCAGATCAAAGGATCTGATAATAATTTTTTTTTAAAAAAACAAAGAGGCGAGAGGGGCGACGATTTCCACCATTGAGCCCTCCTCCTCCACCCCTCACGTGTGGCAGTTGATGGTAGGCCTCTCACCGACGACTGCCCGATCGGAGTTGAGGCAGATAGGAGGCGCTAATAAGCTCTCCTCTCTGTAGCCCAAAACCCATAAAAAAAAAAAATATTGCAAAATCCATCGTGAGGGAGATGAAGTGGCCTAATGGGTTTTGAATTTTGGATTTTGACCCAAAATCTAAATCCAATTTGATCAATTAAGAGTATAATTATAATTTTACACTTTAGTCCCTATAATTATAAAAAAATGATTTTAGTCCAAAGAAAATTATGATTTAGCCCCTATAATTATAAAAATTTGATTTTAGTCCAATAAATTATGTTTTAGTCCTTTTATTGTAATTTATTATGTAAAATCTCTATTTTATAATTAAGATTCTATTGAAGGTTATTATTTGTATTAATTCTTCAAAATTTTAATTTGCTTTCTGAAAATTTTATTTTTGATCATGCTCTTTAGAAAATTAATATCTGACATTATTTTAGCATAATATATATCTTTTGAACTATATAAATATGTTATTATTGCTTTCGAATGCAATATTATATTGTGTTATGATCAGTGGGATGCATATTGTTAAGTATCTCATACTGGACTTGATCATTTTGGACATTTAATTTTGGATAATTTTATGAATTAGCATGAATATTTATCACCAAAATAATTTATTTATGTTAGTTCATGAAATTTTTCATCATTAGAGGGATATTTTCTAGTTGTGACATACAATCACCTATCCAAAATAGATTATTATGTATTTTAACTAGAAATCATGTGAACCATTTATGTCGCGAGAGTACTCTGACTTTCGGAATTTATCTATCCAAAGAGGATAGATTTCTGAATGCTAGGATATTTTTTTTGTGGTCTCATGTAAAGAGCTCTTATGCATATTGTATGTTCTACCCAAAGAAGAATATGTGATATAGTATTTAGGCTCTTATTTATGGTTTATGGCACTATATAATTGTATTGTTGGTAAATGCCCATTATCCAATATTTGACATTTCTATTATTTGTTTGTGCAATCTCTTTTGGTGTTAATAATAACAATGTCATCGTTGAAGTCTTGACCGAATCAAATTATAAGAGATGGAAACAAGATATGGAATTTGCTCTAGAAATAACTGACATTGATTTGGCATTGCATGAGAATAAACCTGATGATCTTAATGACCAGAGTACATTAGAATAGAAAGACTATTATGCTAAATAGAAATAATTTAACATACTTAGCTTAATTGTTATTAAGAGGTCAGTTTCTGAGCATCTTTTGAGTGGTCTACCAGAACCAATAGTGCTAAGAAACTGTTTGATGCCATAGGATAGAGATACCTTGTATCTAAAAATATCGAGTCTGCATGTCTGATGAAAGAGTTGACAACCATGAGATATGAATTGATAGACTAATTAAAAATGATATCTTGCCTATCTTAAATTTTTGAGATATGAAGACTTGCATTGATTGTATTAGAGGTAAATTGACTAAAACTAAAAAGAAAGAAGCAACTCGTAGTTTAGGCCTTCTAGAAATAATTCACATTGATATCAGTGGACCTTATTCTTCTACAATCTATGGTAATAAATACTTTATCATATTTATTAATAATTTTTTTGATATGATTATCTTTATTTGATTAAAGAAAAGTCTGATGCTATTGAAAAATTTAAAATTTTTAAAATAGAAGTTGAAAGACAATTAGGAAAGGTTATCAAGATTATGAGATCTGACCATGGAGGTGAGTATTATAGCAAACATGATATAGTAGGACAACACATGGGTCCGTTTGCCAAATACTTACAAGATTATGGAATTATAATCCAATATACTATGCCTGATAGTCTTGAGCAAAATGGTATGGTCGAAAGACATAATCACATCCTTAAGGATATGATGAGGAGCATGATGAGTAGGTCAAATTTTTCAGAATATCTATGAGGTGAGCTTATTAAAACTGTCTTGTATATTCTTAATAAGGTTTCTAGTAAATCTGTACCCAAAACATCTTTTAAAATATGGACTGGTAGAAAACCTAGTCTAAATCATTTTCAAATTTAGGATTATCCTGTAGAAGCGAGAATATATAATCCTATAGAAAAAAGATTAACCCCAGAACCAATTGTTGTTATTTCATTAGATATCCAAAACATGCTAAAGGATATAGATTCTATAGTCCTAGAAGAGGTAACAGAATTATAGAGTCACAGACTGTAAAATTTTTAAAACTTGATGTGGCTGATATAAAATCTTTCCGAGGCATTGATGTTGATAAAAATCAAATTGAGACTGTCTCTATTCCTGTGACTGCACCATATGAAAATATAGTTTATGCACCTATTGAGAGAATGAATGTTCAGGCTCCTAATCTTTCTACTCCTATATTGAATCCTCAACCTATTCAGCCTAATGATGAGATGACATTAAGGAGATCTATCCAATAAAGGAGGTCTATCATTTTTGATGATTTTTACGTTTATCTTGGAAAGAGTGATTATAATATTGGGCATGTGGTTGACCCAGTGACATATTATGATGCTGTGACTTATTCTCAGTCCGATTTATGGATAAATGCTATGAAGGAAGAAATGCAGTTTATGACTAATAATAATATATAAAAGCTTGTTGAACCTACTGAACATAGCAAACCTATTAAATATAAGTGGGTATATAAGATTAAGAAAAATTCTAAATGAAGGATTGAGCGATTCAAGGCTAGATTGATAGCTAAAGGATTTACTCAGAGAAAATGAGTTGATTATACCGAAACTTTCTCTTCAGTATTTACAAAAGATTCTTTTAGAATCATCATATCTTTAGTGGCTCATTATGACCTTGAGCTTCATCAGATGGATGTTAAAACTATTTTTCTGAATGATAACCTCAGTGAGGAAGCATATATGAAATAGCCTGAGGGTTTTCAAAAAAGTGGGAAAGAACATTTAGTCTACAAATTGAAGAACTTGATATATGGTTTGAAACAAGCATCTAGACAATGGTATTTTAAATTTGATAAGGTGGTAACCTCTCTTGATTTTGAAGAAAATAAAGTTGATCAGTGCATCTATTTCAAGACCAGTGGGAGCAAGTTTATTTTTTTTGTCTTATATGTTGATGATATCTTGCTTGTCAGTAGTAATTATGGTCTGCTCAATGAAACTAAACAAATGTTATCTAGAATTTTTGATATGAAAGATATTAGAGAAGCAGCTTTTATCTTAGGTATTAAAATTCATAGGAATAGATCATATCATCTATTGGGTTTGTCACAGAAGGCATACATTAATAGAGTTCTTGAAAGATTTAATATGCAGAATTGCAAACCCTGTGATACGCCTATTGCCAAAGGTGATAAGTTCAGTAAAGATCAGTGCTCCAAGAATAAGCTTGAAAAAGATCAGACGAAGAATATCCTTATTCTAGTGCTATAGAGAGTTTGATGTATGCTCAGGTTTGCACCAGATCTGATATTGCTTTCATAGTGAAAGTTCTTGGTAGATATCTATCGAATCTAGATGTTTAATATTGAATTGCAGCAAAAAGGATAATGAGATATTTATAGAAAATCAAGAACTATATGCTTATATATAGAAGAACTGATGATCTACAGTTGTTAGGGTATTCAAATTCAGATCTTACTAGATGCCCTGATGATTTGAAATCAATCTTAGAATATATTTTTATATTAGCCGGAGGTACAGCATCCTGAAGGAGTGTTAAACAGACTATGACAGCTTCTTCTACTATGCAAGCTAAATTTATTACTTATTATGGAGCTGCTACTCAAGCTGTTTGTTAAAAAAAATTATTGTAGGACTTTAGATTGTTGATTCTATTTCTAGACCACTGACAATCTATTATGATAATAGTGTTGCTATGTTCTTCACAAAAAATAATAAATCTTCTAGTGGATCTAAACATTTGGAGCTGAAGTACCTGACAGTAAGAGATCTTGTGAAGAAAGAAGACATAACTGTTGAGTACATAGATATAGAATCAATGTTAGCTGATTTTCTAACTAAAAGTTTGAGGCCCATATACTTTACAAGATATGTTGAAAATATGGGCATACTGAGTTCTTTTAATATACTTAGTTAGTGAAAGTGACCTTGTATTTATATTTTATTATTATTTTATTGTTATGGACTTTTTACATCTCGTGTACTTTTGACATACATCGTTAGCATGATAAATTAATAGTATATTTATTTTAATTTTTTTATTTATATGTACATATTTATTTTAGTATATTTAGAGATATCTCTTATTTATGTAACTACTGTATAAAATATGAGATCAGGTATTGAGTCTCAGATATGTTGTATTGATACCATGTTGAGTATGTAAGGCAGAATGACTTGTTGTGAAAGCCATTAGAATTTCTCTTACTTATTTTGTACCTAAGCATGTTGAAGAGAAATTGGAGGGTTGACAATGAAAATAGTATATATTTGGATCACTTTTGGATGTTATTTTCTTGCTACACTACCACACCAAGACTCATGTCAATAGTATTAGTTATATTTGTAACCATGGATAGGTCTTGTATCAGATAAATGATGTAATGACTTACATGATTCAGCATGATCAATACTATTGGATCGAGTTGATTCTGAGGTGTTGTTTATGGATCATATGTTTTTTAAAATCGTGATCACGTATTATATTTTCTATTATTCAGTCCGAGAGTCGGTTTTAAAAGTAAAATATTTTTAAAATTTTAAAATCCTAATTAATGTTGCCCAAGTGGGAGAATATGAAAATTTTTTTTAATTATAGGCTATTATTAATTAATTATTTTATTAAAAATGGAATGATTATAAGTTCCGAGTTAATGGACATGCTTGTGAGCCCAACATTATTTGTGATCCTTTTGTTTTGGACCAGATGCATCTTATATTGGATTGGTATAGTTAGGATGGCATAGTATAGGCTTTGGTCCGACATGAGCCCATGATGAATGGATCTATTAAAGTTTTATTTTATTTAGTTAGATCCTCTCTCTATTTTTTATAAATATCGTAAAATTAGTTCTCTGACTTGTTCTATCGAATAGCCGTATCTATTGAGAGAAAACTGACGGAAAAAGATTTAGTTCGAATATTTATATGAGCATCTACTATTATCATTCTTCATAAATCAATAGTGAATATATATATGTATCTATCTTTTATATTCTAATGTTCTGTAATGATCCATAAAAATTATCTAGAGGTCCTGCACTAGATTCCGCTGGACATATTGCTGTTGCTGCCGAGGGTTTCTTGCATGGAAGTGAGCATTTCCGCCCACGCTCCCTCCGAAGCCGTTGCCATTTTTGGGAGGGTATCTACCACCTTAAGAGTTCATCTCCATGATTTTGATCGGTTCTTCAAGCACCGATTCTCTCACCCGATAAACGAACTACATCCTACTCCAAGTACAAAAGAAAATCCAAGAAAACAAAAGGAAGAAATCAAGAAACTACAATCCGAATCTAGGGTTTTTGGCATTGAGTAGAGGAGGAGCGAACAGAGGTGAAATAAAAGAGAGATTTTAGGAGCTTCTGCATTGATTCGAGGATCGTTGGAGCACCGATCAGAAGAAAGGAAGTGAGAGGGAGGGTAGGTTCAGATGGATTGAGCGATCAAAATTAATGGCAGCATTTCCCTATGGACGAAGAGGTGGTTGGAGAAGGGCGGAGCAACTCCCGGGTTCTTTCTAGCTTCAATTGCAGCGCCCCAGGATGGTGAAATAACCAAAAAGCCTGTAGATGGATCTTGAAACTTCAATGCCGTGGATAAGGATCCACTTCTAGCTCCTCCGTAGGAGAATGATATAAAGTAGGTTTCGATTGAAAATGGACTAAATTTTTTTATCAAAAAAATTAAAAAAAAAATCCATCCGGCATATGAAACTGAACCTAGTCAATTTAAAATCAATCTAGAACTAAAATCTTGCATATCATAAAAAATAATTAATTTATATTATTCACAATTTGTATGTGATTGTCAGTTAAATCTTAAGTAAAATATTTTTTTTGTACATCGATAATTTTTGTTTTTTTTTTTGGAGGGAGAAAAGTAAAGCAAAGAAGAATGAATACTAATATGAGAAGACATCTAGAATTTTAGGAGAAGCTACATGACAAGAGATTCATAAAATATTCTAAATTTAAAAAATAAAATAATTTATAAATAGTTTATAATCTATATTATGCATAAAATATTTTTTATTATTTTAATTATTTTTAAAAAATATATAAAATAGATATGAAAAAATTAATAAAATAAAATTTTTTAATGAAAAAATTGCATATATGCATGGGTTATAAGCTAGTTTGTCTATATTCTTATGATCAACTAAAATGTGGATGTTTTCTAATTTTTGTGGACTCACAATTACAACCTATAATCCTCATTGTCCTTCATTTTAGGTTGACACCCTTTTTTTCTCTCATGTATGATAACACATGACGCCGAAGATGAAGAAATGTCCAACAGGCTAGCATCTCCAGTGAGTTCCTCTTACATATAACATAATATTTTATTTAATTATCTCTTCTTCACTAGGGGTGCAATCGAATCAAGTCGAATTGAGTAATTGGAAGCTCGAGCTCGACTCGATTCAAAATACTCGAACTCAAAATTTGGCTCAAACTTGGTCGAGCCTTAATATTTCAAGCTCGAATTCAGCTCGATAAAAAATAGACAAAACTCGAAATTGACTGGACTCGACTCGAATATGAACCAAGCCATACTCAAACTCGACTTCGAACTCGAAATCGAGCCTTATCTTATTAATAATATATATATTAATATATATTATAAATAAAATTAATATTATTAAAAAATATATATACTTGAGTAGGCTCATGAGCTTTTGAATCGAGTATTCTACTACTCGAGTTCGACTTGAAAAGTTACTCGAATTCGACTTGCATGCTCGAGCTCGACTTGAACTCGATAACGATCGAGTCGAGTTGAGCTTGAACTCAAGTAGCTCGCGAACAACTCGACTCATTTGCAGCTCTATTCTCCACCATACTCAATACCAACTAACATAATGAATCCCAAAGTAAGTAGTTTTTTTATTCGAGCAAAAACTGGTGCGATAGAATTTTTTATTATCATATTTTAACATTATCAAGTTTTCATCCACATAGATTTTTTTTTATTGAACGACTAAAAGTAAAAATGGTTAGTAATAGAAGTATTTGAATTCCATGAACACATAGCTTTTTCCAGCAGATCATTTTTTTGTCATAACATGTATTGTGCATTTATAGAAAAGATCTTTTACACATACAGTTGTAAAATTGATATTTGCACCAACCAATTAAAAAGTCACTTTGTAGAATTATATCTTCATACTCCATTAGGTCATGCTACGAACAAGAAGAATTATCAGAAGGATTCGTGGTCTTAAACCATTAACTATTCCATTTAATTAAATACTTAGGAATGAGCATTCTACCAAGCAAATGCTTAAAGTTAATGGATTAGCTGCGGTTGAAAGAATTTATTTAAACCTTGTGACTTCAGAGGGGGTCACATAATCCTCTTTTGTGGGATATTCTTCCTCTTCTTAAGTTTCGGCTACGTAGGATTTAAGATATATCTTTAAGAAGGCAAATTCTGCGGATAATGATTTATACAGCGGAGCATATTAAAAATTAATTATTAATTTTTTTAATTTTATTTTAAGATAATTTAAAAATATTTTATTTTTTAATTTTTGGAACATATTCATACAGGATTTGTATGAATGCTTCTTTTCCATCAAAATAAAAATAAAAAAAAAACGCAGTGGGGTCATGTGGGCCAAGTCTGCCCCAAGTACAATGTGACTAAATACCATATCGTTGGCTTGCACCATGCAATTAAATATGCTCATGTCCGGTCTGGTTGAGTGCAGGGACTAGTTTAGAGTCACGGAGACAGCCCAGGATGAATCTGTACTAATCTTGTCAAACTGAGCGTTGGGACCAACTAAATCTATAGCTATGGCAATAGCAAGAGTTTGCATTTGGAATGCAACTTCTTTTGGCTGCATCTCTATTCGCGGTAAAAGAGCCAGAGGGTGCATCTCAATTGTCTGCATCTATCTAGTTGCTAGCAACCAAACACCTACATGCGTTTGCTTGCAACCGGGATGCAACCTCTAAGATCGAGGTGCATGTAAGCCAAAGAGCTTCTTAAAGGATGATTACCTTCCATCTATCAGATTTATAGAAAAATGATAATATCTAGTGCTCATTGTCTTGGGTTTTATTCCAAACCCCCTATATAGATTATAAATTCTGGACTAAATAACTTTTAACAATTAAGTTCCCAATCAATCTTTACCAAAAAAGGTTAAGAATCTCCAGGATGTTTTCCTTCTCTTCTCTTCACTAATTCATGTCTCACCATCCATTTTCTACCGATCGGCATCCCAATCTCCCCTTCTCCTTCCTATATTTTTTCTCTTAGTCGGACACTTAATCTTAGTTTCATCATACATGGCTCAAGACTACTTATGCTTCAAGAAAGTATGTTTTTCTACTTGCTTTCTTCTTCGTTGATTTGCTCCTATTCTTACGTTCCTTGATTTTTAAAACTTAGTACCCCCTAACATTTTTTTATTAGTTTTGTTGGGTTTCCTGTGCTCTAAAGAATTTTGAAGAAAGATTCTTTTACCATGGAAGATATGAAAAGGACCAAGGCCCTCATCTAATCAAGGAATCCTGCAAGAGGTTTCACAGGAGGTTTAATTAGCAAATGCCCTTCTGCTATGAGACAGAGTTATGCATATCGTCATGGCATGGCTGTGCACCACTGATTGTTTATTTCCTTTTCTAATAAGTCATGATGTTTATATCTTCAACAATAATAGGTGGGTAATTCTTATTTTTATTGGATAGTTATTTATATGTAGGTTAGCAAACTCATATATAGTAATACGGAGTTGTTTGGAAAAATTATGCACATCTATACACTGTCATCCATCATTGCCGGAAATTAGCAAAAGTATACACTATAATATACTGTTTCTAACAAAATTATACCGGAATATACATAGTTTATTTATCATCTTGATGTTCCAACTCAGAGGTCGTTTATTGGTTTTCCAGATTAAGTGGTCGTTTAAATTCCTAATGACCTTGGACATTCTCATCGATGTATATCTGTGCTGCGATGGAAGTGCACAGTTCATCGTACCGTTACAAAATTTTGGATAACCCTCTCTTTTCATTTCTTTCCACAAAATACACCTGAGATTCCTGCCATGTAGTCATGAAAGTCGAACTTGTTCAGAAAATCTAGCGTTCTTTTGGTCTTTTTGACTCAGCTTGTGTTCTGCAATGTATAGTCATGCACACAACCATGAACTTAGTAAATATTTATGCAAGCAAAGATGGCATCACGCCCGGATTTGCGCGTCGGCTTAGCAATAATTTTTCTTTATATTGGTGAAGGGCAACGCAGTTTTCAATTTCAGGTTTACTTTTATTCATGAGAGCTAGCAACCATTATGTTATTTCTGGGTCCTATAAGATTTCCGGCTAGGTGATATTTATGGCCAGCTTCTCTTTTTCTTTTTCCTTTAAAGGAAGAGGTGAAAGTATTTAATCCGATGATGTGACGAACGAGAATGATATATGTCCACTTCAAACTTATAGCTGCCGTAAGCAAGATGATTGTTGCTCATCATTCAACTCTAGCTGCTGCTCAATCTCAGGTACATGGTTTACATGATCATACGCGCTTATTGTTTCTATTACCCGCAATGTTTATAAATGTTTGTTGGGAAGTAAGACGTCTATATAGTACTTGTAGGGCAAAAGAGATTTGCACCAAATGCATCGGCGTAGCAAACCAAGTATGGTTCCTCTCATATGATGCAAAATTAACATAGAGCAAGCAAGAGGCAAAGTCACAAAATCGCATTAATGCTTAGCAAAGGTACAAAGAAGGTGCAAGAGAGGAGTTTAGTAATGCAAAGTGTTGTGGGATAGCCATAGCTCGTCCTCGGCCTGATTTTTCTCAATCTCTACCAACCTATTTCGATAGGATGCTCATATATGACTAACCACTACAGCGGATTACTAGTTTGCTAATGATTGACCATAGATTATACCATAGATTGTACCCGGTTGAGCTGTTGTCAAAAAGCTCCTCTCTATTGATCGGAGAAAAGCTACCCATGATCAATCTATCCGACATTGGTCGGTTCTAGCCGACCAATGTCCAAACGACCTACTGATTATTTGTATATCGCCAATCAATATCGGACGATCTATTATTGGTCGTTTATTACCGAGGTATCACTTTTTCCACTAGATCCATGTTCTGCCCAAATTAGGAAAGTTCGGATTACATAGGAGTCCCTCGCGATCCCATCTTCTAGAAAAGAAAAAATATCTCCTGAATCAATATGGAGCGACAAATTCAGAAGGTTGTTAGAGTCTGAGACAAATACGACTCCAATTTCTTTCCTATAAAGGGATACCGGGATCCTCTAAGTATGCACTCAATTCGATACTTTTTTTCTCGTTATTCTCTAGTCTCTTAACTTGAGCGTTGGAGGGTCTTCACCGGAGAATACCCCGGTGAGGACTTTTTTGCTGGAGATCAGGTGAAACTCCAGCGGCAATAGTTCCTCGGCCATAAGTTCCTTGGCAGCCGACCTCAGGTGGAAAGATTCGGGAGCAACACTTGGCGCTAGAGAAAAGACCCTCGACTGATTTCGAGGTCTAATTCTGAGAGGAGAAGTTCATCGCCAGTCATCATGAAGACTCAAAAGGGGGCATCGAATGCATCTCAATGTTCCAGTGACCGACGAACCAACAACATTCAATCGATCAATGCACCACCACCATCGATTTAGAAAAATCCGCCAGCAGCACCAGCAATCTCATAGGAGCAGTATAATACACTAGTTCAGTAGGTGCAGGTACTCTCGACTGCCGTAAGAAAAATACAGCAGGCCAGTGAGCATCACCAGGCTGACAAAAACTCAGGGTCAGCCTGAACGTCGGAAGAATGGTGCCCTAAAAATCCAAGGGTGGAGACTAGTTGTCATAGATGACCTATCAGTCCTCCTCGTTGAAGACCTAGATGCTCACCTATTGTTTCTAAAAGAGATTCTACTCTGGGCCATATGACTCAGCACCGAGCTATCTGGAAAGACAGTGTGGAGAAAAGGCTTCGAAAAATGCAACAAAAGATAGATGTACTACAGGCACCAAAGCAGTTGGGGGATGACCTAGGGTTCAACATCGATCCTCCATTCACCCAGAAGATCATGGATAAGCCTCTGCCACCTTGATTTAAAATACCTCAGATGGAGCCTTATGATGGAATTGCTGATCCCGTAGATCATCTGGACAACTTTTGAACTCTCATGCACCTACAAGGGGCAAGTGATGCAGTTTTATGCCAGACTTTTTCTTCGACCTTGAGGAAGGCAGCTCGATAATGGTATTCAAATTTACAGTCGTACTCCATGGATTTCTTCTATCAGCTAAGTCACTTGTTCATCGTCACTTTGTTAGCAGTCGTTGGCAACACCGTAACTCGAATTTTCTTATAAGTATTAAACAGAGGAAAAATGAATCTCTCCGAGAATATATCAACCAATTTAATGCAACAACCTTGAAGGTCCAAAATTTAGATCAATCAGTTGCTATGATGGCATTGAAGGCTGGACTTCTGCAAAATGATCTTTTTTCTTCTTCAACTTGGACTACCCAAAAGACTTCGCCGAGATGTTGGAGTGGATGAAAAAGTATGCTCAAGCCGAGAAAGCTTAAGACCAACAAGAAGGAAACCTCGATGGTGGGTCACAGCCAATTCAAAAATAAGAGAAGAGAAAAGACTACCGATGTGTGAAACACTGGTGCGAGGAGCCACGTCCCCGTCGCTCCCAAACTCCACCTCGGAGTCGCCGACCTACATCTCCAAAATCGCAACGTCGATCTAGGACCCCACCTTGGAGGTTTCACTACTACACACCTCTTAACACTTCTCGGGTTCAGATTCTAATGGAGATAGAATGACATGAAGAAATACCATGACTGAAGAAGATGTTGACCCCTGCCCGAGTAAGAAATCCAAAAAAATATTGCAGATATCACCGCGACCATGGTCATGACACCAAGGAGTGTTGGCAGCTTAAGAAGAAAATAGAGGCATTGATCAGATGAGGACGGCTTTGACGCTACGTTGATGAATAATAAATTTCAGCAAATCTGCATCATGAACAATCTCAACAAGATGAACCTTGCAGAGAATGGCCGATAGTGGGGGAGATCAGAATGATTGCTGGAGGGCACCTCGGTGGAGACACCTCGGATCAAAATCGGCCAAGGGAAGATGGACCAAAGAAAAAAAAGGCAGATGATGAAATTACCTTTACTGAGGATGATCTGCAAGAGATTAGTCAGCCACATGATGATCCCATAGTTACTTCTTTGAACATTTCTAATTATGATGTACATCGGATTCTTATGGATAATGAAAGTTTAGTAGATGTTTTATTTTACGATGCTTTTGTTCGAATAAACCTTAACCCTGGATAGTTAACGAAGAGGAATATACTCATGGTTGGATTTTTTGGTAGCATGGTCCTAGTAGAAGGGACTATTTCGTTAATAACAAGAGTCGGGCAGGCTCCGAAGCAAGCCGTAGTCAAAATAATCTACTTCATGGTAAATAGCCCATCTGCCTATAATGTCATCCTAGGTCGGCTAGGACTGAATGCTCTATGAGCTATAGTGTCGACTTAGCACTTAAAAGTTAAGTTTGTGACCCCCAACAGGATCCACGAGCTCTGAGGAAATTAGTTGGTTGCAAAGGAGTGCTACATGGCGACCCTACGAGGAGTAACACCTAAAGAGCAATTGATGAACGAACTGGATGTACAAGACTAGCAAACTGAGCAAAGGGATTATCCAGCCGAGGAATTGATCCCGGTTTCGATCAAGGAAGATCCATCTAAAGTTGCAAAGGTCGGCTCAAATTTGCATGAAGAGGATCGCCAGCATCTTATCTCATTCCTACGAGCCAATGATGATGTATTTGCATGGTCGGCTTCAGACTTGCCCAGCATTGACCCTTAGATTATGGTCCACCAACTCAATGTGGATTCGAACTATCGCCCAATCAAGTAGAAGAAGTAGAGCTTCACCCCCGAATGATAGAAGGCGATACAGGAAGAGGTTGATAAACCCCTGAAGGCTGGTTTTATCTGAGAAGTCTATTACCTAGAGTGGCTGGCTAGTGTCATCCTCGTTAAGAAAGCTAGTGAAAAATGATGCGTATGCATCGATTATACTGACCTCAATAAGGCATGCTCGAAGGACAACTATCTCCTTCTTCATATAGATCAACTGGTGGATGCAACTTCGGGATATCAACTCCTATCACTCATGGATGCTTTCTTGGGATACAATCAGATCCGAATGGCACCTAAGGATGAGGAGAAAATCTCTTTCATAATTGACCAAGGTCTTTTTTGTTATAGGATCATGTCGTTCAGCCTGAAAAATGTAGGGGTGATCTATCAACGACTTGTGAACAAACTCTTCAAAGATCAACTCAACAGAAATATGGAGATGTACGTGGATGATATGCTGGTCAAAAGCAGAGCTGTCGAGCATCATATTGCTGATCTACAAGAGACGTTCTCCACACGACGACACTTTCAGATGAAGCTCAATCCAAACAAATGTGCCTTTGGTATCACTTTCAAAAAATTTCTCGACTTCATGGTGTCGCAGCGAGGGATTGAAGCTAACCCGAAGAAGATTCAAGCTCTTCAAGGGATGAAGCCTCCGAGAATGATCAAAGAGGTGCCGAAGCTTACTGGAAGGATCGCAGTTCTAAACAGATTTTTATCAAGATCGGCAGAGAAGAGCTTTCCATTTTTTAAAGCTTTTAAGTAGCCAAAGAATTTTCAATGATCGGATGAATGCCAGGTAGCTTTCGATGATCTAAAGAAATACCTCGACTCTCCTTCTCTTTTAAGCAAGCTAGAGCTTGGAGAGGTATTGTACTTGTATTTGGCCATTTTCACTTCAGTGATCAGTTTGGTTCTCATCCAATAGGAAGCTAAGGTATGAAGTCAATCTATTATGTAAGTCGGGTATTCCATGATGTTGAGACCAAGTTCACGAAGCTGGAAAAAGTTGCCTATGCTCTTTTGATATCCATGAAGAAGCTACGTCCATATTTTCAAGTGCACACCATCACCATCCTTACCAACCAGCCCATCAGGATGATACTGTATCATCTGAATACATCCGAAGGATTAGCCAAATGGGTTATCGAGTTGGAAGAATTTGACATCAAATATCTACCAAAGCCGCCCATCAAAGCTCAGGCATTGGTGGATTTCATTTTGGAATGCACAATCCCAGATGAGGAACCAAGTAGTGTAATAGCTCCTACAACTGATGAATGCTGGATTCTCCATGTTGATGGATCCTCAAACACTACAGGTGCAGGAGCAAGGCTAATTCTGACTAGTTCGGATGGCGTGTTGGTAGAGTACGCTCTGCATTTTGATTTTTTATTCTTCAATAATGAAGCCAAATATGAAGCACTGGTAGCTAGCCTTAGAATGGTGAAAGAAATAGAAATTCAGCATCTCAAAATTCACAGCGATTCACAGTTGATCGTTGGTCAAGTTCAAGATGAATATGAAGCTTATGAGCCAAACATAGTCAGATATCTACAGAAGGTCAAGGACCTAGCCTCCAATTTTTCTATAGTGGATGTTCAGTAAGTGCCAAGGGCAGAAAATGCACAGGTCGATCTTTTATCAAAGCTCGTAATCCTTGGTGTAGCTAACCTAAGAAGAAGCTCATACTTTGAAGTTCTTGAGAAGCCGAGCATCGAGGAAGCTCAGGTAATGCAAGCAGACCCGAAATCAAGTTGGATAGATCCTATCCTATGCTACTTGCAAGATGGCACTTTGCCAGCTGACTAGGATGAAGCTAAGAAGTTAAGACACCTTGCTCCATAATACCTCATCTACGAAGAAAAGCTATATAAAAGGTCTTTCATCTTACCTTTGCTTAGATGCCTCCATCCCTCGAAAGTCGATTATGCCCTATAAGAAGTGCATGAAGAAATCTGCAGCAATCACCTGAGGGGCAAGGCCCTCGCCCACAAAATACTGAGATGGATATTTTTGGCCAACCATGCAAAAAGATGCAGTCGACTTGGTAAATAGATGCGATCAATGTAAAAAAACTTCCAATATTTAGCGTCGACCTTCAACTCCGTTGGCACTGATCACCACACCTTGTCCTTTCGCTCAATAGGGAATGGATATCCTCGGACCATTTTCTATCGCCGTAGTACAAAAGAAGTTTCTGCTTGTCGCCATCGATTACTTTATCAAATGGATGGAAGTTGGGGCTCTTGCAACCATTACCGAGGCTAAAGTTTGAGATTTTGTCTGAAAATCGATCATCTGCTGATTTGGTCTACCACGAGCTATTATTATCAATAACGGAAGATAGTTTAACAACCCAAGGTTCACAAGATTTTGTAATGACTTGGAAATTTTGCACAGGTTGACATCGATAGGTCATCCTCAAAGCAATGGTGAAATCAAAGTGACAAATAGGATTTTGTTGCAGGATCTAAAAGCTCATCTTGGCCAAGCTAAGGGGCAATGGGTTGAAGAACTATACTATGTCTTTTGGGACTATCGCACGACCCAATGAGTCATAATTGGAGAAACATCCTTCATGTTGGCTTTTAGGAGAGAAGCTATGATACCTTTGAAAATTGGTTTGCCCACACTTCGAGTTGAAGAATTTGATGAGGATAATAACTCATTTGGGATGAGGGCAAATTTAGATCTTCTAGAAGAAACTCGAAAATGAGCTAGGATCCGAATGGCCAATTATCAGCAGAGAGTAGCTTGGTATTACAATTCTCGAGTTAAAGAAAAGTTATTCCTAGCCAGACAATTGGTTCTTCACCGAGCAGAGGTCTCTCGTTCCATCGAGCGGTTGAAGTTACCATCGAACTGGGAAGGCTCATATCGGATGGCCGAAATAGTCCGACCAGGCATTTATCATCTCAATTGACTGGATGGAACTTCAATTTCGAGGATATGGAATGTCGACAACCTACGCAGATATTATCCTTAAATTATAATTTTTATTTTATTTTTTTCAGTAATAAATAATAATTTTTTATAGCCTCGATCTCTAATGATCATCAATGCGCACTTCTCAGCCATGGTCGAGGAGCGGAACGTGTCTTAATAAAAATTATCAATGCGCGCTTCTCAACCACGATCGAGGAGTGGAATGCGTCTCCAACGATCACCAATGCGTGCTCCTCGACTAAACGCGTCTCAATGAAAATTGCCAATGAGTGCTCCTCGAGCACGATCGAGGAGCGAAATGCATCTTCAATGATCATCAATGCGTGTTCCTTGACCACGATCGAGGAGTGGAACATGTCTCAACTAAAATCACCAATGCATGCTCCTCGACCATGGTCGAGGAGCAGAATGCATCTCCAATGATTGCCAATGCACGTTCCTTGGTCATGGTTGAGAAATAGAACACTCACCCAAGATTCATCAATGCACGCTCCTCAACGATCACCAACGCATATTTTTCAACCATGGTCGAGAAATAGAATGCGTATCCAAGATTCACCAATGCACGTTCTTCCACCACGTCGAGGAACGGAACGTGTACCCAAGATTCGCCAATGCGCATTCCTCGGACACGACTAAAGAATGGAACGTGTACCTCAGATTTGCCAACGCACGTTCCTTGGCCATGATCAAGGAATGGAATGCATACCCAAGATTCACCGATTTACATTTTTCGAATACGATCGAGGAATGAAATGCGTACCTAAGATTCGTCAACGCGCGTTCCTCCACCACAATCGAGGAATGGAATGCATACCCGAGATTCGCCAATGCATATTCCTCGACCATGGTCGAGGAATGGAATGCATTTCTAAGATTTGCCGATGTGCATTCCTTGGCCACGATCGAGAAACAGAATGCATCTTCAATGTTTGGGAAACGAAACCACGTGTCCCTCGGTTACGGTCGAAGAACGAGATGCTTCCAAACAAATCATCACCTATGGATTCTTGACAACAACCAAGGAACGTAACTTGTCGTCGAAAGGAATCTTAATTGCACGTTCCTCGGCCACGACTAGGAATCACAGCATGCCTTCGGGCGTTGTGGTCACGTGTTCCTCGGCACAAGTTGAGGATGAGTTATTCAAGGCTCTGCCTTCTTAGGAATCTGGCCTTATGTTGGACGTTCAAAAAATTTTGAGCCAATCTACGTTTCAAAAAAGAAAAGTCTAGCGAAGAATGTGTATTAACTCATGGTGACCGGCCTCGACAACTTGGAAGAAAACACTGTATTCATTCGAGTAAACAAGTATTTATAAGTATTAATTAGCCTCGTACAAAAATACCTTAGCAAATGTCGAGGTTAAATAAAAAAAGCCAACCTAACAAAAAGCTCGGACATACTCGAGCAAGGGTTTACATGGCTCCCTCTGGAGCTCTAGATTCACCAACCTCAGTCTGATCGAGAAGAACAATGAACGTTGGAGGTGGAGCCGACGCTGCATCCTCGGCCATGTGATCCTCACAGGCAGGACTGAAAAGGTCTTATATTTGAACTTTTCTATCCTTGGCCTCATCAACCTCTTCCTCGTCTGATTCTAGGAGGCCCAGGTTTAGGTCGGAAAAGTTTTCTCTTATCTTCTCCTTGAGGTCCTCACCCCTTGCAGATATGAAGTCGAGGCAAACTCCACCTTAATGTCACATAATTCAGTCGAAGAGTGGAATGCCTCGACCGCTATGACCTTACCGGTCTTGGCCTACTCCTTACTGGCCTCTTTCTCCGCCAGCAGCCGAGCTTCAGCATCGAGCCGAGCTTTAGTTAGCTTGGACTCTAACTGCTTCACCTCCTTCTTCAATAACCAATTTTCATCCTCAGTCTTCAGCCTGGATAGGTAGGCATCGTCCGCCCTCCGGGTCGCCTGAGTGGCCTTCTCCTCGACATCCTTTGAAAGGCATCAAATCTTTCGGATGACTTTGGCAAAATGATTCATGTCATGGATGAGTTGCAAAAGAACAAAAATCATTAATAGAAGCTAAAAATTAACCAAAGATGGATAAAGAATGGGAGATGACCAATACTCATCCGAAAAAGAGAGTCGAACAAGTCTTGGATGCAAAATGTACCTTCAGCCTCCTTAAAATTCTATACGTCGACCGGTAGAATAATTGATTTAAAAAGAGATCGGGCAACGTGATAGTCGTCGATGCCCTTTCTCTTATCCTCGGTATCTGAGGCAACTTCGATCGATAAAATGTCCACCAAGGGATCGGACCCATAAGTGGACATTTGGATGGAGATCTTGGGCCCACCCGAGCTTCTCTTCAGAGAAGAGGCCGAAGCTCGGAGGGCAGGCTCCACAGGAGCAGCAGACCGTAGTGGCGCTACGACTTTTGCCAATGCCAAGCTTTCCTTCCTCGGGATGCTGATTGGTTTCGAGGAGCCCTCAACTGTGAGTTGGGTGAGGATGGCCTCAGATCGGCCGCATTTAGAAGCAAAAGCTGTGCTAGCCTTCCTCTTTTTTATCGTTCGATGAACGGCTTCTAGGTCGACTAGATTCATTGCTACACAAAAAGATAAGCTCGATAAGCATTGTCGATGATGACAAGAAGGACAAGCTAAATAAGATGGTATGAGAAGGATCATTTACTTTTTGGATCGGTTGGAATCAGCCTGACCTTGAATAAGTTCTCCTCAGTGAGGAGCTTGGACAATGGAGGAGGAACAAAACCAAAAAGCCAACCTATGGCCTCCTCCTCAGCATCTAACAACGTTGGAGGCCTAACTATTGACCTATGAGGTCGGCCCCACAATGTGCTAAAGCCCCAAGCTTGCTTGGCTGAAACAAAAAGAAATTGCTCCTTCCAATTGTGTACAAAGGAAGGAGCACCTCAAAAAAGATGACGTCCTTTTCAATGAGAGGCATACCACCACCCGATCTTCGTGGGATGCTCATTCAAAGTGAAGCAAGCTTCGAAAAGATGAGAGGTAGGCTCGACCCCGAGGAGGAGACAATGGGTGAAGAAACCTATGATCGGTCGCCAAGCTACAAAAACTTATTCTATATAAGTTTAAGAACTCAACAATTAAGAAGTGGAAAGGCAATCTAAGGCCGACGTTCGAAGATTCCTTGTAAATCCCAACTCGCCCTTGACGAGAAAGAGCTATCTGCTCCCCAGGGTTGAGGACCTCTAATTTAAAGTCGGTCGGAACTTGGTACTTAAGCCTAATAAATTTTAAGTCCTCCTGGGAGAGGATAGAGTTCACCCTAAATGGATCATAGTCCGGGATTTCGTATTCTTTGGATCCACTCGAAGAACCCGCAACCTCGGACTCATGGCCCACATCTCTTGATTGGTCACTCGAGCTCCAGGAAGATAAGGATAAACTTAATTCGTTCATTATAAACGACGAAAGAACTAACCTATGAAAAAGAAGTGGCCGAGCAATAAAGGAAAGAGGATGGGATTGGTGGAAGGCCAATTTTGACGAGCAATTCACTCAGGAGTGCAGAGTGTCGGAGCTCCCCTCTCGGTAATGGCAATAATGAAAAAGGTAGCAAGGATGACCTTTATTTATAAGAGATCTGGATGGCTTTGATCTACCATCGATTCACTAACCATCCTAGAGTTTCGCCAAGTGGCAATCACTAATTGGTCAAATGAATCTACTCGGATCAAGCTGGCGAATGGTCGGATTTTAGGGCCGATGGTCTTCCACAAGCTCATCAAAGTATTGATCTCAGACACAAAGCAATACGATCTCATCTCAAAGATCGGCCTCGGCCTCAAAAGGATACATACTTCGATCGAGTAATAATAGCTTAGCCTCATGAGTCGGGGGCAGTTATTATGGGATGGCCATACCTCATCCTCGGCCTGATTTTCTTCGATCTCTGCCTACCTATTTTGATAGGACACCCACATATGACTGACCACTATGGTGGGTTACTAGTTCGCTAATGGTTGGCTATAGATCATATCCGATCGAGTTGTTATCAAAAAGCTCCTCCCTATTGATCGGAGAAAAGCTATCCATGCATGACTGATCTATCTGACATTGGTCGGTTCTAGCCAGCCAATGTCCGGACGACCTACTAATTATTTGTATACCATCAATCAATATCGGACAATCTATTATTGATCGTTTATTATCGAGGTATCACCATCTCCACCAGATCCGTGTTCTATCCAAATTAGGAAAATCCGGATTACATAGGAGCCCCTTACGATTCCGTCTTTCAGAAAAAAAAGGCATCTCCCGAATCAATTCAGAGTGATAAATTTAAAAGATCATTAGAGTCCGAGATGGATACGACTTTAATTCATCTTCTATAAAGGGGCCTTAGAACCGTTCAGGGATGCACTCAATTAGATGATTTTTTTCGCTCGTTGTTCTCTAGTCTCCTAACTTGAGCATCGGAGGATCTTTATCGGAGAATATTTCGGTGAGAATTTTTTTTTTAAGGAGATCGGACGAAGCTTCAGCGTTAATAATTTTTCGACCACAAGTTTCTTGGCAGCCGATCTTAGGTGGAGATATTCAAGAGCAACACCAAGCATTTTAGAATGCAATATGTAACTATTGTATCTCAACCATCTACAATTTTTATTTCGTCGAGAATGATAAGGTGCATGTCGCAGTTGGATGTATCCAAGGCACATGCAAATGCAACATCCATGCATGGAGAGATGGACTGTTCACTATTTAGAAAATCCATTATTAGCATATGGATGGTGGAGGTTTGCACAGTAAAGAGCACCCGAAGACATCTAAATGATGGGTTTCAATTATTGAGGGAGCTAGCAAGTTTCGTGATATGATACCATATAAGCTGATGGAATGATGAAGAATTCATGCAGCCTGTAATAAAAAAAAAAGGCTGCTAGGACAGAATTGTATAGGAGTGATAAATTCTTGTACAACAAACTCAGTTGGTATTGTGATACATACGACGAATCCTGAAAGCAGCATTGGGTATTAAAAATAATCTTCCTCTCCAGGACAACAATTGACGAACAATGAAACCCCCAAAAAAAAAAAAAAAAAAAAAGCATAAAAGTCCAGCAGTCAAACAGGAGCGAAGAAATAACACTCTACAAGAAAAAAAGAAAAAAAAGAAAAAGAAAAAATTGTGAGAAAGGGATTCCACGGTCAAATTCAGTAGAAGACGCAGAAACAAACATTCTAATTAATCTTCAAGTAAAATACGATTATTATACATAGAAAAACTAGAGAATAACTTTCTTCCAGTCGGATCATAATCGGACCATAACTTTCACAAACTTGAAAGTTGATGATGACCGAAAAAGACCGAAAAGGCCAGACACAAATGACAAAGTGCTTCGCTTTCAGTCTGTGGAACGACGGGTGAAGCCATGTCACATTAATAGCGCGTGCAGGGATGGGTGGAGAAGGCCAGGGAAGAGTGTTGGAATTTTTATGTGGAATGGGATGGGATAGGGACCCGTGATTAAAGTAATCTAACCCCTTAGAACCGGTATGTAATTGCCGGTCAACATCCAACAGTGACTACTCGTCACGAAGAAGTGCCCGGAAGGACCGGCAGTTAAATTGCACACGAAAAAGAGACCGTGAGAAAGCGATGCCGACGATCTCGTTCTCTGAAATCAAACGGATGCAGGAATCCGGATTGATGGACCCGGAGATCTAATTATTTTTTAAATAAAATATAATTATATATTAAAATATGTAAGAATGGTTATATAAAAGAAATAAGAAGGAACAATATATAGGACATCACGTTCTAGCACCCAGGCAGACGCAAAAATGAAACCAGTATTATGTTAAATAAATGAGACCAGCATCTTAATAACTTTGCACGTATGATAAATAAAATTTCGAAACGATCAAGTTCGAGGCCTCCCATCTAGGCTGCTTGGTTTTATCTTTCCAAAACCGAGAAATTATTGCATGCATCAAGTAAATCAGGGCAAATCGTGGAGCATATGTACGGTAGATAGCGTGGAATCAATGAAATATGGGGGTAGCGTGGCGTGTGATCCACCGTGGGATTTACGTGGTTCAATTGCAATCTGTGTTTTCCATGAAATGGTTTAACTGGCTAGTCGCGCGCGGACCCTATCCTCCATCTCGAAGCAGGAAAAGATACGATGCTGAAGAAAAGTTGAATCTAGACTGTCTGCGGACGAATACTGTAGTTTTCAGCAAAGGCGAGCTAAACGAGTTCCCAAATCCTGCTCTTCCCCTCGATGTCACAGACAAGGAGACGTCCAAGAAATTTAAATTTATTATAGCGTCAAAAGACCATTTATTACTGGAAGATGGAACTGAGAAATATTCATGGTACTCTATGAGTTCCAGCGTTACAAGATCAGTAGTTACTCATATAAACCAAGAGAACATACATTCAGATAACAATGATAGATTCAACATATTAACCACAAGCATCTGCATGCTAATCCCTGCTGAAGAAAGCTACCAGACGCTCCATCAACTCCAAAGCCTTCTTGTACTCAGGCCTGAACATATAGAACACATGCTCCTCCCCCACTGACTCCAGAAGATCCAATTCTCCTCCCCACCCACTCTTCGTCAGACCTTCGCAGTAAGCCTTACCCCTCTCCCTTAGCACGTCCAGCTCCGCCACGCACACCAACACCCGCTCGCACGCCAACCCCGCCATCCCCGCCACCCCCTCCGCCATCGGGTTCACGCACTCGTCGTCCATCCCCATCCTCCCGGCGCACACCAGTTGCCACAGCCCCTCTATCCCAGCCCTCACTCCGGCGTCCCTCGTCTCCAAGCCCACCGGCTGAGTTCCCCAGAAGAATGGGTGCAAGAACGCCATCCCTTTGATCCTCACCCCATGCTTCAGCCCACCTTCCCCCGCTCTAACTGCCATCCTGTGAGAAATATTTGCTCCGGCGCTGTCGCCGGCCAAGAATAAATGCTCGAAATCCCCAAGATTCGCCAGCCATTCCTCGTGTCCGCCCTTGGCATGCGACGCCACCCACTGGAGTGCGCGGAGGGAGTCGTCGTAGGCGATGGGAAGCAGGTGCTCCGGCGCGAGGCGGTAGTCTACCGACACGGCGATGACGTTGGCTCGGGCGACGAAGGAGCTGACGAAGAAGTGGTAGGGCGGGCAGTAGGGGGAGCCGATGCAGAAGCCGCCGCCGTGGTAGTAGACGACGATCGGGAGCTTCTTTCGGAGGTGGCGGGCCGAAATAGGAAGGAAGAGGCGGGCTGCGATGCCGGTGTCGGAATCGATTATGACGTCTTTGGAGGCCACGCCGGTGGCAGGGTCCGTGGTGGCGGGGATGATTTCGGTGCCACAGAGGCGCTCGACGAGGCCGCTCTTGTAGGTGCGGATGAAAGGGAGGTACTCGAATTGGAGATCAGCTTTGGGATCCATGATGATGGGATGAGACAGCAATCGCTTGAGTTTGCTGTGATCTTGCGTGGGGGGAGCCTCTTCGACGAGGGCACCTTAGGCAACGAACACGGCGTGGGTTTTGCGGAATTGCGATTCACAAGGTAAAGGTAAATAGGGGGAGTCCCCTCGAGAGCGCGGATCCTCTGCGGTGAACCGGCCACGGCCAGCAAATAACGCGCGCACGGACACGGACACGGACACAAGCCGTGCATACACGTGGCACACGTTATTTGCTGGCGCGATGCACCGACCAATGCACGCACCAGCCAGTTTCAAAGATGATGGGGTGACTTTGAAGGTCAAAAGCGCAAACTGTTGGGGTCTATAATGTCACGTGCTTATGTGCAGGCTTATCGCAGAGAGTGTCGATATGAGCATGGTACGATGCTGCGAAGGATTTTGGCTTTATTGGATTGTCATAAAAATATAATGCCGTTCGATACTTTGGAACCTCCGAGATGGAGCTTGGGCGGATGCCTTTCTGGGGTATTAAGAGGGGCAATGATTAGCCAAGGTACGGCATGACCGTGGCATGATATCTGGGGGGCTCAGGATGCATGATTTTGGCATGAAGTGGACCGTCAGGATACTTGTGGATACTTGAGGATTCCTCTTGATTTGAGGAGGGGCGTAGAGCTTTGGTTGCGCCTCGACTCCCCCATGGCCCATAGGAGATGGGTCCGTCGTGGCACGGTTGCGGAGCAATGGTGGTGCCACGCCCGGATGGTTTGGTGTGTAGGCATTCGGGGCAATGCTGGTCAGACGAGCTGGCCACATTGTGCGGGATGGGGATTTTTAAGAGGTCCTATCCTCGAGGAGTTGTCCAGGCTACTCTATACGTTCTTGATCTCTGTGGTGGAGCGAAGAGGCGATAGGGGTCTAGTCAGACAAGGGTGTGGCCTACCCGAACAGGCAAGTCTCGTGAGCATCGCGGGCGAGATGTCTTACGGGGATCCACGAGAATCGGTCGGTCGTGGAGTGCAAGCTTGGCATAAGGAATATCGATCGGATATGTGCCTTGGAGCTGGGCCAAGGATCAAGGACGGTCAATAGGGTCGTACCGAGGAGAGGGCAGCTTTGATGCAAGGATCGCCGATCGGATATATTTACTTGATGGGCATGTCAAGGATGCTAGACCGGGATCGGGGCACAGGAGCTTATGGGGAACTTGGACAAAGAAATCTATGAGGGCTCGAATGTGCACGATCGACTGTAGCTTCAAGGAGTTGCAGGGCATGTTGGCTTGGCAAGCTTAGCTGGGCAACATGGAGGGTGGATTGCCTGAGCCTCATGCATTACAGTGGTATTGCATGGTCGTGCTGTGGGGATTTGGTTTGTGTGGTGCTATTGGACAACTTGGTGGGTTGTAGGTCAATGGCACAGAGGTATGCCATGGCATGAAGGTACGCTGAGGAGAGGGTCGCCTTGGGTTAGCAGTACTTGGCTTGAAGGCAAAGCCTGAAGTTGGCACAAAGGTGCCGAGTTGCGGAGCACTCTTGGGAAGAGTCTATGTTCAGGCACGGAGGTGCATATGAGCATTGCGGTCGACTCGAGGGGTCGAGTTGCTTGTGGGCACTTGAAGGTGTCGCATGTGTTCAGTGCAACAGAGTGTCAGACAGAGGCATAGATGATTACGCTTGGCTTATGTGGCTGGACTGCTGCGTGCTTAATGGTATGTCCGAGGGATGGACTCAGGAGGGCTGGCCTTGGTGTGTGGGATGCTAGAGCGCCGCATGAGTGTTCGGGTCAGAAAATACTCACCCCGTGACAATAGGGCTACGGTCGCATGGATCAGAAGGAGCCGGCTCCCTAATAATCCTGAATGATCGATCTCCTCTCGTGACGACGTTGACCGTCCGATCGACTAACTAGCTTTCAGATATGGAGGAAGGGTATTGCGGAGCGGAGACGGAGGTAACGGACACGACGCGATAGTTTCATCATCTTTATAATCTTTTTGGCGTCCGATCTCAGAGGTCGAGCACGGGAGCGAGAGAGAAATCCTCCATCTTCACGCATGCGCCTCTATGCCGCTGGTTTCTCCTCCATCCTCGCACGAGAAGGGCAAGGGCTTCTGTTGGGCGGCCACGGAGGGAGATCTGTCGTCCAATCTCACAGGTCGAACACAGATCCTCGCTGGCCCTCCACCATCGCGCGAGCGCCTCCATTGCTGCCGATCCTCCTCCATCCCCGCCACCCTCCCCTCTCCTGCTGCTCCCGCCTCCATCGTCGCGTCCTCGCCTTCATCCACTCTGGCCCTCCTCCATCCTCATGCCCTCACCTTCTTCCTCGCGCCCTCGCCGCCTCGCTTCCATTCTTGCCGGCCCTTGTCCATCCCTCCTCCTCGTCGGATTCAAGATTTTAACTGGTTCTTTGGGCTCTTTGCGAGTCGCAATATTGTCAAACAGTTAGTTGTAGTTGCTGATGAGTAATTATATATGTTGTGGGTCAGTTATTACTCATCCTCGGCCAATTATTCGCCGCAATAAGTTATTCATAGATGATCAATCGGTTTCATCCACTTTCAACCAATCTATTTTCTGCAACATACTCAAGTACACTAACAGTTCACCATAGATCATATTCAGCCGAACTATCACCCAAAAGGAGCTCTACTATATTGATCAAGTTATCATAACTCATATACCATCTATCAATGTTGGATGATTTATTATTAATTATCTATTATCGAGATATCACTATCTATATTGCATTTATGCTCTTTTTAAATTAGAAAAATTTGGACTCGCATTTCCATCTTCTAGAAAAAAAAAAACAACTTGCAATTCCATCTTCTAGAAAAAAAGAATATCTTCCGAATCAATCTGGAGCGATAAATTCGAAAGGTCGTTAGACTCCAAGATGGATATGACTCTAATTCCTTTTCTATAAATAAAGAAACTCCGAGTTCCTTCAGGTACGTACTCAATTCGATGCTTTTTTCTCTCATTGTTCTTTAGTTTCCTAACTTGAGCATCGGAGGATCTTCACCGGAGAACATTCTGATGGAAACTTTTTTGCAGGAGTTCGGACGAAGCTCCAGCAGTAGTTGTTTCTCGGCTATAAGTTCCTCAACGATCGACCTCAAGCAGGAAGATTTAGGAGTAACACTTGGCTAGAGGAAGGGCCCTCGACTGGTTTCGAGGCCCAATTTGAGAGGAGAAAGTTTATTGCCAGTCATCATTAAGACTTGAAGGGGAGCATCAAATGCATCTTAGCATTTCAGTGGTCGGCGAATCAACAACGTTCAACCGATCAACGCACCATCATCGTTGATTTAGAAAAACCCGCTAGCAGCACCAGTGATCTCATAGGAGAAGTACAATATGCTAGTTCAACAAGTACAAATACTCTCAGCTATCATAAGAGAAATACAGTAGGCCAGCGAGCATCGCCCAACCGATAAAAACTCAGGGCTAGCCCGAGGAAGGTCGGAAGAATGATGCCCCAGAAGCCCAACGGCGGAAGCTAGTCATCATAGCCGATCTATCAGCTCTTCTCGTCGAAGACCTAGATGCTCACCTACTATTTCTAGAAGAGACTCTACTTCGGTTCATATGACTTCTAGGCATCAAGCTATTCGGAAAGATAGTATGGAGAAAAGGTTCCAGGAGATGCAAAGCGAATGGCACCAAAGTAACAAGAGGATGATTTGGGGTTTAATATTGACCCTCCATTCACCCGATGAATCATGAACGAGCCATTGCCTCCTCGGTTTAAAATACCTCAGATGAAGCCTTATGATGGGGCGGCTGATCCTATAGATCATATGGATAATTTTCGGACTCTCATGCACCTTCAAGGAGCTAGTGATGTAATTTTTTGCCAAGCTTTTTCCTCGACATTGAGGAAAGCAGCTCGTTAATGGTATTCGAACCTGCAGCTAGGCTCTGTAGATTCTTTCTACCAACTGAGCCATCTATTTGCCACTCACTTCATTAGTAGTCGCTGACAGCATCGAAACTTGGATTTTCTTGTAAGCATCAAGCAAAAAGATGGCAAGTATCTTCGGAAGTATATCAACTATTTCAGTGTAGCAACCTTGGAAGTACAAAATTTAGATCAATCAGTTGCAATGACGGCATTGAAGGCTGAGCTCCTTCGGAATGACCTCCTCTACTCTCTTAACTTGGGCTATCCAAAGGATTTTGCCGAGATGTTGGAGTGGGCCGAAAGATATGCCCAAGCTGAAGAAGCCTGGGATCAATAAGGAGATAACCATGGCAATAGGTTGCAGTCGACCTCAAAACAAGAGAAGAAGAAGGATTATCGGCGTGTTCAACATCATTGTGAAGAACCCCAACCTCGACACAAGCATGACCCCCACTCCCAAGCATGGCCGATCAGAAGCTGTTCTTGCCCAGCCTATGGTAGGGCGCTCTTCGGCTCCAAGCAATGAGCCGAGGAGAGAATCTTCGACATCGACAAAAGTAGTGGCGCCTCTCTGATCAGTGGCTCTAGGGGACTCAGCCCCCCAAGCTTTCGCCTCATCTACTCATCGCAATTTAGGTAGATCCCAAATTTCTATCCGCATGTCATCGTGGGCGGCCGACGTGTCACCCGAAGCCTCGACTCTAGCGAAAGTTCCTATTGCTCATATACCATCTGATAATTGGCCATTCGAACTCGAGCTCGTTCTCATATTTCTTCCAGTAGATCTAGATTCGTCCTCATCCCGAAGGAATTGCTATCTTCATCGAACTCCTCTACTCAGAGCGTGGATAACCCCATCTCTACGGGTATCATAGCTTTCGTATTGAAGGCCAACATGAAAGGTGTCTCTTCAGTTGGGACACATTGCATCGTGCAATATGCCCAAAGGACGTTATACAACTCTTCGGCCCACGATCCTTTTGCCTGGCTTATGCGAGCTTTCAACCCCTACAATAATATCTTATTCATTATCTTGACCTCGCCATTAGTCTATGGATGACCTACTGATGCCAATCTGTGAGAAATTTCATAGTCATTACAGAACCTTATAAATCTTGGGTTATTGAATTATCGTTCATTATCGGTTATGATGGCATGGGATAAACCATATCGACATATAATAGACTTTCAGATAAAATTTTAAACTCTGGCTTTGGTAATCATAGCTACTGCCTCTGCTTTCATCCATTTGATAAAATAGTCAATCACGATAATCAAGAACTTCTTCTATGCCACGGCGATGGAAAATGGTTCGAGGATATCCATTCCCCATTGAGCAAAGGGCCAGGAGGTCGTGATCGGGGCCATTGGGGTCAATGGTCGGCATTGAATGTTTAAGGTCCTTTGGCATTAGTCACATTTGCTTACCAGATCGGCCGCATCTCTTTGCATGGTTGGCCAAAAATATTTCTGCCGTAATATTTTATGGGATAGGGCCTTGCCCCCCAGGTGATTACCACAGATTTCTTTGTGAACTTTCCATAGAGCATAGTCGGCTTCCGAAGGATGGAGGCATCTGAGCAGAGGTAGGGTGAAGGACCTCTTATACAATTTTTCTTCGTAAATAATATATTATGGAGTGAGGTGTCTCAATCTTTTCATCTCGTCTCGATCCGCAGGCAAAATCCTATTTTGCAAATAATGGAGAATAGGATCTATCCTGCTCGATTCTGGATTAGCTTGCATTATTGAAACCTCCTCAATACTCGGCTTCTCTAGGACTTTCATGTATGAGCTTCTTTTTAGGTCGGTCATCCCATGGGTTGCCAGCTTAGAAAGGAGGTCAGTCCATATATTCTCCGCCCTTGGTATCTGCTGAACATCCATCGCTAAAAAGCTAGAAGCCAAGTCTTTGACCTTCTACAGATACTTAACCATATTCGACTTTTGGGCTTCATATTCTTCCTGAACCTGATCAATCATCAACTGCGAATCACTATGTACTCTGAGATGCTGAACTCCCATTTTTTTTGCTATTCCAAGTCTCGCTACCAATACCTCATACTCGACCTCATTGTTAGAAGTTGGAAAGTCGAAGCGTAGGGCATATTCTGCTACTACTCCTTTCGAATTGGTTAAGATCAACTTGGCTCCGAAGCCCATGGCATTCGAAGATCCATCAATATGAAGGGTCCAATATTCATCGGTTGAAGGGATTTCAGCATGACTGGGTTCCTCATCTGAAATTATACATTTTAGGATGAAGTCCGTCAATGCCTGAGCTTTAATGGATGGTCTCGATAAATATTTGATATCGAATTCGCCTAGCTCGATAGTCCATTTAGCTAGCCATCCCGAAGTATCTCGTTCGTATAATATCGATTTAATGGGTTGGTCTGTAAGGACTGCGATGGTGTGCGCTTGAAAATATGGACGTAACTTTTTTGTAGATATCAAGAGAGCATAGAACATTTCACGTATACCTGGTCTCAGCATCATAAAATATCCGACTCACATAATAGATCAGCTTCTGCACCTTGGCATCCTATCGGACCAAAATAGAACTAATTGTCAAAGAAGAAACAGCTAGATACAAGTACAATACCTCCTCAAACTCTGGCTTGCTTAACAGAGGAGGGGAGCCGAGGTATTTCTTTAACTCATCGAAGGCCGTCTGACATTCATCTATCCATTGAAAGTCTTTTGTTGCTTAAGAGCTTTAAAAAATGGAAGGCTCTTTTTCGTCGATCTTGATAGGAATCTATTTAAGATTGTGATCCTTCCTATGAGTCGCTGCACTTCTTTGATCGTCTTCGAAAGCTTTATTTCTTGAAGAGCTTGAATCTTCTCCGAATTGACCTCAATCTCATGTTGTGATACTATGAACCCAAGAAATTTTTCGAAAGTGACATCGAAGGCACATTTGTCCAGGTTGAGCTTCATCCAGAAATGTCGTAGTATAAAAAAGGCTTCTTCTAGGTTGGTAATATGATATTCGAAAGCCTTACTTTTGATGAGCATGTCGTCCATGTACACTTTCATATTTCTTCCGATTTATTCTTTGAAAAACTTATTCACAAGTCTTTGATAGATCGCTCCAGCGTTCTTCAAGCCAAATGGCATGATCCTATAGCAAAAAAGACCTTGATCAGTTATGAAAGAAGTTTTTCTTCATCCTTGAATGCCATTCGGATTTAGTTATATCCCGAGAAAGCATCCATGAATGATAGGAGCTGATGTCATGAGGTCGCATCTACCAGTTGGTTTATGCGCGGCAGAGGATAGCTATCCTTTGGGCATGCTCCATTGAGATCCACATAATCAATGCACGTGCATCATTTTCCACTGGCATTTTTGATGAGGATGATGTTAGCCAACCACTCTGGATAATAAACTTCTCAGATGAAGCTGACCTTCAAGAGCTTATCAACTTCTTCTCGTATCGCCCTCTGGTGCTCAGGGACAAAGCTTCATTTTTTCTGCCTGATCGAACGACGATTCAGATCTATATTGAGTCGGTGTATCATGATTTGCGGATCGATGCCGGGCATATCTGAAGCTGACCAAGCAAATACGTTGACGTTATCTCATAGAAATGTGATGAGGTGCTATCGATCCTCTTCACATAAGCTTGAGCCGACCTTCACAATCTTGTTCGAATCATCCTTGATCGGTATAGAGATCAGTTCTTCTGCTGGAGAGTCTCTTTGTTCAGTTTGTTCATTTCGGACGTCTAACTCATTCATGGGTTGCTCTTCAGCCACCACTCCATGCAAAGTAGCCATGTAACACTCCCTTGTGACTGACTGATTTTTTCTGAGCTCATCGATTCCATGTGGAGTCATGAATTTGACCTTCAGATGATAGATTGATACTATGGTCTGGAGGATATTTAGGCCTGGCCGATCTAAGATGGCATTGTAAGTGGAGGGGCTATTCACAACGAAATAAGTTATGTCGACAAACGCCTGCTTTGAAGCTCGTCCAGCTTTTGTCGTTAGTAAGATAGTCCCTTTCACTAGAACCGTAGCACTAGAAAATCTGACTAGAGGTACATTCCTCTTCATCAGTAGTTCAGGGCTTAAGTTCATTCGAACAAAGGCATCATAAAATAGAACATCTACCGAGCTTTCATTATCAACAAGGATCCAATGTACATCATAATTAGGAATATTCAAAGAAACGACTACAGGATCATCATGGGGCTAACTTATTTCTTTCAGATTTTCATCAGTGAAAGTAATTTTACCATCTGCTTTCCTCTTCCTCGATTCTTCTTCTGGTCGATCCCGATCTGAAGTATTTTCGCCAAGGTTTCCTCCAGCAATTACTTTGATTTCTCCTACTGTTGGCTGCTCTCCATGCGGTTCATCCTGCCGAGGTTGCTCATGACCTGGATTTGTCGGGATTTGCCATTCATCTACATAGTGCCAAAGTCGTTCCTGCCTGATTAGTGCCTCTATTTTCTTTTTGAACTGCCAGCACTCCTTGGTATCATGCCCATGGTTACGATGATATCGGCAATACTTCCTCAAATTTCTTACTCGAGTAGGGATTATCATTTTCTTGGGTCGAGCTATATCTTCTCATCGCTCAATCTCCATCAGAATCTGAGCCCAGAGTGTGTTGAGAGGGGTGTGATAATTAAACCTTCGAGGTGGAGTTCTAGATCGGCCTCGCGGCTTTGAAGATGTTGGTCGGCTACTCTGAGGTGGGATGCATGATTGATGAAACCGTGGGTCCTTCCGACGGTGCTGCATCCATCTATGGTCTTTTTTCTTCTCCTATTTTTAGGATAGATCCGACCTACCATCTCGACTACTCTCCTACTGGTCCCAAGCCTCCTTGGCCTGGGCATACTTCTCTGCTCGTTCTAGCATCTCAGCAAAATCCTTCGGATAGTTCAAGTTGAGGGAGAATAAAAGATCATTTTGGAGGAGGCTGATCTTGAACGCCGTCATGGCCATAGACGGATCTAAATTTTAGACCTTCAAGATGGCTGCATTGAAGCGATTGATATACTCTTGAAGGGGCTCATTCTTCCATTGTTTGATGCTCACGAGAAAGTTAGAGTTACGATGTTGCCGATGACTGCTTACGAAGTGGATAATGAACAGACGACTCAACTTATAGAAGAAATCTATGGAGTCAAATTTTAGGTTCGAATACCAATGTCGAGCCACCTTTCTTAAAGTTGAAGGAAGAGCTCGGCATAGTATTGCATCGGTAGCTCCTTGCAGATGCATAAGAGTTCAAAAATTATCTAGATGATCTACAAGATCAACCATTCCATCGTAAAGCTCTATCTAAGAGATCTTGAACCAACATGGTAAGGGTTCGTCCATAATCTTCTGAGTGAATGGGAGATCGACATTAAACCCTAAATTCTTCTCTTATTGCCTTGGATCCCTTAATGCATCTAGCTGCTGTTGCATTTCTTTGAGCTTTTTCTTCATGTCATCCTCACGAGTGGCTCGGTGCTGAGGAGTCTCATGGCCCGGAGTGGAGCCTCTTCTAAAAATTGGTGTTGGCGAGCATTCAGGTTTTCAACGGAAAGGATCAGTAGGTTGGCTATGATGACTGGCCTCCATCCTAGGACTTCAGGGGCATCGTTCCTCTGACCTTATCCAGACCAGACCTGAATTTTCTTTGATCGATCGATGCTCATTGGCCTGCTATATTCCTCTTACGATGGCTGATAGTGTCTGCACCTGATGAAACAGGATGTCATATTGTTCTTGTGAGACCGCCGACGCTGTTGGAGGGTTTCTCTAGATGGGTGGTGGAGATATGTTAACTTGTTGAGCATTGTAGATCCTCCGACCACTAGAATGCTAGGACGTGTTTGATGTTTTTCTTCGGATTCTCATGATATCCAGTGTCGTACTTTCTTTCCTCAAAATTAAACCTCAAAAATAATCGAGGCCCTTCCTCTAGCGCCAACTGTTGCTCCTGGATCTCCTGGCTTGAGGTCAGCTGATGAGGATGAAGGAGCTCGACCATCGAGGAATATGAGGTCGAGGATGAAGTTTTGCTGGAGCTTCACCCATTCACCTATAATAAAGTCTCCACCGAAGTGTTCTTCGGTAAAGACCCTCCGACGCTTAAGTTAGGAGATTGGAGAATAATGAGGAGAGAAAACGTCGAATTGAATGGCCTACTTGGAGGGTCTCGGAGCTCTTTTATTTATAGGGGAGGAGTTGGAGTCATTTCTATTTCGAACTCTAACGGCTTTTCGAGTTAGTCATCCTGGATTGATTTGAAAGATTTCTTTTCTTCTTGCGAGATGGGATTGCGAATGATTCCCTTTTATCCAAGTTTTTTAATTCGAAGAGGAAACAGTTTCAGCAGAGACGGTTATTGATCGGTCATTGATGAGCTATGAGCCTATTCATGTAGCTTGACAGTCGATCTGAATCCGATGAGGATGAGGTATGAAGGCCTACCTTATTTTGTCAGGAGGCGATCTTCAGTAGGTCAGTTTAAGCTGACCTATAGCTAACCGCGGATGAAGTGTCACATTATTTCGCTCAGACGATCCATTGGGATAGGTTGGCGGTCAATCCTAAACAGGTTGAGGCCACTCCAGCCCCATTCTACAATACCATCGATTAATATTGGACGACCTATTATTGGTTGTTTATTACCAAGGTATCATCGTCTCCATTGCATCCGTGCTCTCTCCAAATTAGGAAAGTTTGAATTACATAGGAGTCCCTCGCGATTCCATCTTTCAGAAAAAAAAATACATCTCCTTAATCAATTTGGAGCGATAAATTCGAAAGATCGTTAGACTTCGAGATGGATACGACTCTAATTCATTTCCTATAAATAAAAGAGCTCTAGGATCCTCTAGGTATGCACTCAATTCGATGCTTTCTTCTCTCGTTGTTCTTCAGTCTCCTAATTTAAGCATCCTAGGGTCTTCACCGGAGAATACCCTGGTGGTGACTTTTTTGTAGGAGTTTGGACGAAGCTCCAGTAGTAGTTATTCCTCGGCCATAAGTTCCTCGATGGCTGACCTCAAATGGAGAGATTTAGGAGCAACAATATAGATTAACTAGAATTCCATTACAGTTTTGAAATGGCTCCAGTGGGTGTATAATTCATTCCAATTCAACAATAAAATTGCACAATTTGCATTATTACTGGATTATCTATCCCATGTGGAAGATATGGCCAAGGGATTGGATGGTGGCCTTGTAGCTCTGGTAGGAGACTCTTCGACGGTCGCCACGTTGGGACATAGTTGGTTACAATCTCTGCGAGTGGATAGGAAATATCAGTTGGGATTCTACATCTATACAATACATGATAGGGGAGTTCAGAACTCTCTCGGTGCATCACGTGTCGAGCTCTGAACTCTCCTATTTTTTTTTCTTCGGCACTCTTCGAAGTCCCCTGGCTTTTTTTATTTTCCTTCGGCGTGCTTTGGACTCCCTCAATTTATTTTTTTCCCAAGCTCTCTCGAACCTTCTCCACCTTTTGCAGATACTTGCCTCCTCCCTACTTTCCACTCTCCTTGCTGCCACCTCTCGTTGGTCTCCACCCTTATCTTCCTACCTATTGATGTGAAAATCTGCCTCGGGGTCGGATTGGCTGGAGTTGCGTGATGACGACAAGTCGACGGCAATGGAATGGAGACACGATCGTACCTGCAAGAGAAGACCCCAATCGGAGTTGGCTCCGGTGGGGATCCTCCGATACTTAAGTTAGTTTTTCGTTCCATAGAGAAAAGAAGATGAGCATTTGGAAGAGAAGAATTGCATACCTTGGAGTCTCTTTTTTTTTCTCCTTTTATAGAAGGATTCGGAGTTTGTTAGGATGGGTTGTGGATTATTAGTCGTGGGAGAATAGTGGGTTGCTAGAGATATTTTGTTTGCCCACTAGAATATTCTCTAGAATCATGTCAGAAATTATCCCCTCATGGCATATAGGGAGAGCGAGTTGACAACCTGGAGCCAAGAGTGGAGATTTCAATCTCTTGATGAGCTCAAGTTTGGCCTGACTCAGGACTTCGTACTCAATCCTTTGAAGACTTTCAATTCAGCCTACAATGTAATTGGCTTCTATCTCTTGATGAACTCAAGTTCGGCTAGAAATAAGACCTTGGCCACAGCCTTTTGAAGACCTTCAATCAGCCCTCATAGTGGCTGGCTTCCATCTCTTGATGAACTTAAATTTGGCCTGAGATAGAACCTCGACCTCAGTCTTCCAAAGACCTTCAATCAACTTTCATAGTGACTGGCTTCCGTCTCTTGATGAACTCAAGTTGGATCGAAAATAGGACCTCGATCACCGCATTCTGAAGATCTTTAATCAGCTTTCATAGTGATTGGCTTCCATCTCTTGATGAACTCAAGTTCAGTCGAAAATAGGACCTCGGCCATAGCATTCCGAAGACCTTCAATCAGCTTTCATAGTGACTAACTTCCATCTCTTGATGAACTCAAGTTCGGTCGAAAATAGAACCTTGGTCACAGCATTCCAAAGACCTTCAATCAGCCCTCGTCATGATTTTGGCTTCTATCTCTTAATGAACTCAGGTTCGATAAAAAATAGGACCTCAACCACAGCCTTCCGAAGACCTTCAATTAGCCCTCATCATAATTTTGACTTCTATCTCTTGATGAATTCAAATTCGATCAAAAATAGGACCTCAGCTATAATCTTTCGAAGATCTTCAATCAGCCCTTATAGTGACTGGCTTCTATCTCTTGATGAACTCAAGTTCGGCAAAAATAGGACCTCGGTCATGCATTCCAAAGACCTTCAATCAGCCCTCATTGTGATTTTGGCTTCTATCTCTTGATGAACTCAAGTTCGATCGAAAATAGGACATCGGCCACAGCCTTTCGAAGACCTTCAATCAGTCCTCATCATGATTTTGGCTTCTATCTCTTGATGAACTCAAGTTCGACCGAAAATAGGACCTCAGCTACAGCCTTTCGAAGATCTTCAATCAGCTCTTATAGTGATTGGCTTCCGTCTCTTGATGAACTCAGGTTCAGTCAAAAATAGAACATCGACCATAGCATTTCGAAGATCTTCAATCAGCCCTCATCGTGATTTTGGCTTCTATCTCTTGATGAACTCAGGTTCGATCAAAAATAGGACCTTGGCCATAGCCCTTCGAAGACTTTCAATCAGTCCATTTGCCATGTCTTCGGCTGGCGTAAAAATCTCCCAACAATAGCCCCTACTTTCGAGTCCGGACTTTAGCTCGGATAAAGGGAGTATAGTAAGTTGGACTTGCCGAAGGTATGATCTTATTTTATCATTTAGACTTAGAATCTTCTAGTTTATTCTTGAAATTATTTGGAAGATTTTCAATTTTATCCTCAGTTTTTTGAGCTTAGATTTTTGCTGACCTCTATCTTCTACGGTCGGATTTCTGCACATGTTAACATTTTGAGCTCGGATTGCTGCAGACCTCTATTTTCTAAGCTCATATTTCTATAAATATTGATATTTTGAGTTTGGGTTTCTGCATATCTTTGCCTTATATTTAGAAATCGGGGGTTTTCACCTTCGCTAGGATGAGGTTATCCTCCTATCTTAAATAACTGGAGGATTTCTCTCTTTGTCAGGATGAGATTCTTCTCTTATCCTTGACATAACTGTAGGAGAACACCTGGGCTGTTGAAAGGATCTCTCTCCATCTTTCATCTTAAGTTAATGGGGGTCCTTACTTTGCTCATATTAGGACGAGATCCTCCTCCTGTTCCTAACATGTCTATAGGGACACATTAGGGCCGTCGGCTGAGCCTCTCTCCTCATCTCGTCTTAGATTAACGAGGCCTTCGGTTGGTTGATATTCTTGTTAAGTCTGCTTTTCTGACCTTGATTTTTTCTTGGCTTGAATTTGGATTTGGTACTTCGGCCTTGGTGATGGCTGGAGTTGATAGCCTGAAGTCTGAAGAACCCGGTCCACCTTAGAACTTCACTTTCTTTTCCTCCATCCCTTTTTTTTTGTGATCGATTTTGTCGACCTTCGCCCTGTTTGTAATATACTCAATATATATGCAAAGAAATTATATCTTTCTTTGCTACTTTGGTCTTACACTAATTCAGTATTCGTTGGTAGCTTCATTTTCTTTACTTTGCTTTTCTTTGCATTATCTTCTAATGAGATGCTTATTATGGATACTGAGTTGGGATCTCTTCTATGAACTAAGATGGGGTTCAACTTTTCGTATTTGACATAGTCGGATAGTCGTAGAAGGAACATGTATAAGTGTTGTCGACAAGGCTTCCTCTTTTCTCTCATCTTTGGTCAATGAGGTCTTGACTTTTGCTTACGTTAGGACGAGGTTCTCCTTCCATTCCTAACGTGGCTTGTGGGGGCACATTTGGACCGTTGACAGGGACTCTCCCTCCATTCCATCTTATATCGATGAGATCTTCGATTTTGCTCACGTTAGGATGAGGTTCTTCTTCTATTCCTAATGTAGCTTGTGAGGGCACATTTGAGCCATTGACAGGATCTCTCCCCACATTCCATCTTAAATGGATGAGATCTTCGACTTTGCTCATGTTAGGATGAGGTTCTCCTCCTATTCCTAACTTGGCTTGTGGGGGCATATTTGGACTATTGACAGGATCTCTCCTCCATCCTATCTTAAATGGACGAGGTCTTCAACTTTGCTCATATTATGATGAGTTTCTTCTCTTATTTTTAATATGGCTTATGGGGGCACTTGATCGTGATTTTGACTTTGGCTCGGCGATTTTAATTTTAACTTGATTGTGATTTTAACTTCAGCTTATCCTTGATTCTGACCTTGGTTTGGTCCTGAATCTAACCTTAGCTTGGCTTAGGCTTTAACCTCGAATTGGTTTTTTGATGAGCTCGATTTACTGAGGTTGAATTTCTATTGGTCCTAGTTTTTTGAGCTTGAACTTATGCAGACCTCGGACTCATATGATCTTTGCTTCGGATTTGTCTTGCTTGCAAGTCGGATGGGTCTTGAACTTGATCTCGGATTGGTTTGGATTCTAACTCCAACTTCAGTTTTAATTTCTTGAACTTAGTTTGATTGACTTTGAGTGTAGTTATGGTTTTGGTATCCTATAGCCCTACAAGAAAGAAAAGAGAAAAATAATAATAAAATAATAATGGATAGAAGTTTGGAGGTTTTTCACCATAAGTTTTTTATTTGGGGAGAACTCGAATTCTGTTTGACTATCTTGGTTCAGATCAGACTTTGTCTTCTTCTTTTTTCTCTTTTTTTTATATTAATTTGATTTCGAATGAAATTCACAGGCAGAGTGTGGAGGTTATAGCCTTTTTTTTTATGTATGGTTTTGATGTTGCTCCAAGTCAGCTTTGGTGCCGTTTGATGCAAAATGCGCATGGAAGAGCTTCGAAAGGGGTCGAACAGATGCATGTGCGGAGGACTTCGACTGCATTTAGAGTGCATGGACCTCGAGAGGACTTCTGCCCGTGCTCACTGAGTACTTCGAGAGCCGCTTGGTGGTGGGTTCGATCGTGCTGGAGATGCACGAACCTTGGCACTATCGTGGTAGGTTCATCCACACCAACTGGACATGCATAGGTGCAAGGGGAGAGGACCGACTGGCTTCCTCTTTCCTCCTCTTCTTGTTCTTTTCTTCTTCTCTCTTATTTATTTATTTATTTTTATTTTTTATTTTTATTTTTTTTTGG
>QRFJ01002054.1:255000-283771 GCA_006176705.1 Cocos nucifera | reverse complement strand
TGAATTTCTATTGGTCCTAGTTTTTTGAGCTTGAACTTATGCAGACCTCGGACTCATATGATCTTTGCTTTGGATTTGTCTTGCTTGCACCTCGGATGGGTCTTGAACTTGATCTTGGATTGATCTGGATTCTAACTCCAACTTCAACTTTAGTTTCTTGAACTTAGTTTTGATTGACTTTGAGTGTGATCATGGTTTTGGTATCCTATAGCCCTGCAAGAAAGAAAAGAGAAAAAATAATAAAATAATAATGGATAGAAGTTTGGAAGTTTTTCACCATGAGTTTTTTGTTTGGGGAGAACTCGAATTTTGTTTGACTACTATAGTTCAGATCAGACTTTGTCTTCTTCTTTTTTCTCTCTTTTTTTTTTGTATTAATTTGGCTTCGAATGAAACTCGTAGGGCAGAGTGTGGAGGTTGTAGCCTTTTTTTATGTATGGTTTTGAGGTTGCTCCAAGTTAGCTTCAGTGCCATTTGATGCAAAATGTGCATGAAAGAGCTTCGGAAGGGGTCGAACAGATGCATGCGCAGGGAACTTCGACTGCATTTGGAGTGCATCGACCTCGGGAGGACTTCTGCCCGTGCTCATTGAGTACTTCGGGAGCTGCTTGGTGGCAGGTTCGGCCACACTGGAGATGCACAGACCTTGGCACCGTCGTGGTAGGTTCGTCCACATCGGCCGGACATGCATAGGCACAAGGGGAGAGGACTGTCTGGCTTCGTCTTTTCTTCTCTTCTTGTTCTTTTCTTCTTCTCTCTTATTTATTTATTTATTTATTTATTTTATTTTTATTTTTTTTGGAGATCGGTGCCAGCTGAGATCGCGAGGGAGGACCTCAGCACTGCCTGGGTGAATTTTGGTGTCGCTGCGATGGGTTCGGCCATGTGTGGGCACACAAAAGGAGCTCTACTGGACGGGCATGCCTGGGGAAATAGGAGAAAAGCTTAGCCGCAAGTGGCAAGAAGCTCGGCCACGACTGGGGTCACATGGAGAGGAATAGGTTGACCGGAGGGGTCTCCTGAGCGTGCAAGAGTGGGAAGATTGGTCGGGGTTGCTTGAGGCATAGGGAGAAGAAGATCAGCGAGAGTCGTTGCATCTGACACGCTGGATGGAGGAGATCTACCTGACGGCTGTGATGGGCATGGAAGAGAGGAGGAAGATTGGTCGAATGTGCAAGGACTAGGGAGAAGCCTATGGATGCCTACCCCGCCCCTCCTTCCTTCTCTGTTTCTTAAAACATAGAAGCTTTTCTTTTTCTATTTTGTAGGAGGAGGTTGGCGCCACCCGATATCGGGATGGGGAACTCCAGCGCCGTGGGTCGCGCCCGAGAGCGGAAAGATCGGAGGGGTCGCCGCAGGAGGAGATCGGCTGTCGTGCTTGACGTGCGAAAGGAAGAAGATCGGCTGCGGTGCATGGCGTGCGAAAGGAAGGAGATTGGTCGTAGTGCCTAACGCTCGGAAGGAAGGGGATCGACCATCGGGGGCTGGCCGAAAGTGCCCAAGTTTCGCCTGGGAGCAGGAAAACTTGAGGGGCACCATGAAGGAGGAGAACGGATGGTCCGCACGGGTTTGGAGGAGGTCGGAGAAGTTTCAACGGGTTCAGAGGTCTACTGGGGCCGTCACGAGCCGCGCCTTGGAGCGCAGGAGAGAAAGTCGGTCGGAGGTTGATGGACCGTGGATGCACGGAAGGGAGGAGATCGGCCTGCCGCGGTTCGTGCTTGGGGGTGCAAGGAGGAGATCAGTCATGGCTGGGACTGTGGGCTTGAAGGAGATCGGTCGGATGGGTGATGGAAATGGGGGAGGTTGGTCAGACTCATGCGAACACATGGGAGAGGGGGGATCGGCTGGAGGGGCACTGGCCGCTTCTCTCCCCCTCCTTCTTCTTTTGTGGGAGGAGGTTGGAGGGACTCGACGAGTCCGAGGGAGGTTAGAGGCATGATGGGAGCGGGGGAGGCCTGCAGACGCGTGATGGGCGCGGACGAGGTTGGCCGGAGGCACGATGGGAATGGGTTGGCTTTGCCAGACGAGCGCGGGTGCGGACGAGGTTGGCTAGGGGCACGATAGGACCGGGAGAGGCCTGCAGATGCCGACCTTGCTCGTCTTTCTTCTTTCTTTTTTCTTTTTTTTTGAGGACAGGAGACTGAACTCCTTCTTCTTCTTCTTCTTCTTCTTCTTCTTCTTCTACTACTACTACTACTTTCTTTTTTTTTTGAAGTCGGCGCCGCCCGGGATCGTGAGGGAGATTGGCGGAATGCATGTGCGAGAAGGACATCGGCCAGTTGGGTCACTTGGGTTGAGGAGAGGCCTGTGGACACCGTTTCCTCCCTTCTTTCTTCCTTCTAAAAGTCAAAATCTGAGCAGATCTGCCAATAGCTCTGGGATGAGAAGAGCCAAATGCGATTACATACAGTGAAAATTGGAGTAACATTAAAAGCATATAGGATTTCAGTGTTAAATATGACTGAGTGAGAAATCACTTGAGATGATAAGAGATGAAGCAAAATTAATAGCATGTAGAGTTCCATTGATAAATCCAACTTATGAGCAGTATGTAGCAATTAAACGTCAGTCATCAATATGAATATACGACATTTGAAGAAGAGACATAAAACTTCTAGTTAGTTTATGAGGATGATCCACTATCTAGATGGTGCATGATAGTAGCTGAGTTTTTGGATCTACATATCTCATTTAACAGAGTAACATATGAAAAGTAATAAATAGTTGCGGTAGTATCTAAGAAAATGGCACATCTCTTAGCTTGAAAAATATAGCTCTGATTTGATCCAGATAGGTAAAATTTATGACCCTTGGGAGTAACGAATAGAAATGATATCATAGTCTCGAATGAAAATGTGATAAGTATAATAGTATGATGCCAAAATAACCGTCAACCCAGAAAAGCCTCTCTTCGTTCTCCTCTAATTTTTTATGATATCCCTCTATTTTTTTCATCTCTCCCCGGATCTCAGTCTCTTCATTTCATTTTGGATTTCAGAGGTTGTTGTTATTTTGCCCAGCATATTGGAATGCAAATGAAGATCCCCCTTCTAACGTGTGGTTCTATCCAGAACTCAAGAGAATGGATGAAAAATCAAGAATATAGTTTGGCTAAAAAATTTGCATAATCATATTTCTTATTTGGATCCTGTGATGTCATTGCTGGTTCAGATCATCCTTGTTATGATCTTCTTCTTTGTCTGGATCCTTTCTCCGATTGAAATTTCTTTGTTATTTGGAGCCTCCCAATTTAAGTCTAGATGGGACCTGTTGAAGATGGATGCCGAATCTCGTCGGCATTGGAGCAACGTGATGGAGCTCCTCTCGTTGGACGCTCATTTCTTTCCATAAACAGGCTTAAAGGCCCTCCTTCTAGCGCCATCGATTGATGCAGAAATCTACCTCGGGGTTGGATTGGCTGGAGTTATGCGATGGTGGCAATGGAATGGAGGCACAACCGTACCTACAAGAGAAGTCACCGATCGAAGTTGGCTCCGATGGGGACCTTTCGATGCTCAAGTCAGTTTTAAGTTCAATAAAGGAAAGAAGATGAGCGTTTGGGAGAGAAGAATTACATACCTTGGGATTCCTTTTTTTTCTCCTTTTATAGAAGGATCCGAAGTTTGTTAGGATGGATTATGGATTATTAGTCGTGGAAGAATAGTTAGTTGTTAAAGATATTCTGTTTGCCCACAAGAATATTCTCTGAAATCATGTCAGGAATTATCCCCTCAAGGCATATGAGGAGAGCAAGTTGACAATCTGGAGCCAAGAGTGGAGATTTCAGCCTCTTGATGAGCTCAAGTTTGGCCTGACTCAAGATCTCATCCTCAATTCTTTGAAAACCTTCAATTCAGCCTACATTGTGATAGACTTCTATCTCTTGATGAACTCAAGTTCGGTCAGAAATAGGACCTCGACCATAGCCTTTCGAAGACCTTCAATCAGCCCTAATAGTGGCTAACTTCCATCTCTTGATGAACTCAATTTCGGTCTGAGATAGGACCTTAGCCTCAGCCTTTCAAACATAGTGACTGGCTTTCATCTCTTGATGAACTCAAGTTTGGTCGAAAATAGGACCTCGGCCACAGCGTTCCGAAGATCTTTAATCAGCTTTCATAGTGACTGGCTTCCGTCTCTTGATGAACTCAAATTCGGCCAGAAATAGGATCTCAGCCACAGCATTCCGAAGACCTTCAATCAGCTTTTAGAGTGACTAGCTTTCGTCTTTTGATGAACTCAAGTTTAGCCAAAAAGAGGACTTCGATTATAGCATTACGAAGACTTTCAATCAATCCTCATCGTGATTTTGGCTTCTATCTCTTAATGAACTCATGTTTGGTTAGAAATAGGACCTCGACCATAGCCTTTCGAAGACCTTCAATCAATCCTCATCATGATTTTGGCTTCTATCTCTTGATGAATTTAAGTTTGGCCGAAATAGGACCTCAGCTATAGCCTTCCGAAGACCTTCAATCAGCCCTCATAGTGACTGGCTTTCGTCTCTTGATGAACTCAAGTTCGGTCAAAAAATAGGACCTCGATCACAGTATTCCGAAGACCTTCAATCAGCTTTCATTGTGATTTTGGCTTCTATCTCTTGATGAACTCAGGTTCGATCGAAAATAGGACCTTGGCCACCGTCTTTCGAAGACCTTCAATCAACCCTCATCATGATTTTGGCTTCTATCTCTTGATGAACTCAAGTTCGATCGAAAATAGGACCTCGACCACAGCCTTTCGAAGACCTTCAATCAGCCCTCATAGTGACTGGCTTTCGTCTCTTGATGAACTCAAGTTCGGTCGGAAATAAAACCTCGGCCACAACATTTCGAAGACCTTCAATCAGCCCTCATCATGATTTTGGCTTCTATCTCTTGATGAACTCAGGTTCAGTCGGAAATAGGATCTCAGCCATAGCCTTTCAAAGACCTTTAATCAGCCCATTTGTCATGTCTTCGGGCTATCGACCCCAGCCATCACCAAGGCCGAATTACGAAATCCAAATTCAAGCCAAGAAAAAATCAAGGCTAGGGAAGCGGACTTAATAAGAACATTAACCAATCGAAGATCTCGTTAATCTAAGATGAGATAAGGGGAAAGGCCCTGCCAACGGCTCTAATGTGCCCGTATAGCCATATTAGAAATAGGTGGAGGACCTCGTCCTAACATGAGCAAAGCGAGGACCCCCATTAACTTAAGACGGGAGGTGGAGAAAGGTCCTTTCAATAGCTTAGGTATTCCCCTACAGTTGTATCAAGGAAAAGAGAAGAACCTCATCCTGACATAGAGAGAAATCCTCCAGTTATTTAAGACAGGAGGATAACCTCGTCCTAGCGAGGGTGAAAACCTCTGATTTCTAAACATGAGGCAAAGATATGTAGAAATCCGACCTTAGAGGGTAAAAATCTGTAGAAATCCGAACTCAAAATATCAATATTTGCAGAAATCTGAGCTTAGAAAATAGAGGTCTCCAGCAATTCGAGTTCAGAATGTTAACATGTGCAGAAATCTGACCTTAGAAGATAGAGGTCAGCAGAAATCTAAGCTCAAAAAGCTGAGGATAAAATTAAAAACCTTCCAAATAATTTCAAGAAGAAGCCAAAAGATTCTAAGTCTAAATGACAAAATAAGATTATTTCTTCGGCAAGTCCAACTTACTATCCTCCCTTTGTTCAAACTAAAGCCCGGACTCGAAAGTAGGGGGGCTATTGTTGGAAAATTTTTACGCCAGCGGAAGATATGACAAATGGGCTGATTGAAGGTCTTCGAAAGGCTGTAGCTGAGGTCCTATTTCCGACCAAACCTAAGTTCATCAAGAGATAGAAGCTAAAATCATGATGAGGGCTGATTGACAGTCTTTGGAATGCTATGGCCGAGGTCCTATTTCTGGCCGAACTTGAGTTCATGAAGAGACGGAAGCCAGTCACTATGAGGGTTGATTGAAGGTCTTCGGAAGGCTATGACTGAGGTCCTATTTTTGGTCGAACTTAAGTTCATCGAGAGATAGAAGCCAAAATCATGATGATGGCTGATTGAAGGTCTTTGGAAGAACTGTGGCCAAGGTCCTATTTTTCGACCGAACCTGAGTTCATCAAGAGATAGAAGCCAAAATCATAATGAGGGCTGATTGAAGATCTTCGGAATGCTGTCATCGAGGTCCTATTTTCGATCGAACTTGAGTTCATTAAGAGACGGAGGCCAGTCACTTTGAGGGCTGATTGAAGGTCTTTGGAAGGCTATGGTCGAGGTCCTATTTCCATCTGAACTTGAGTTCATCAATAGATAGAAGCCAAAATCATGATGAGGGGCTGATTGAAGGTCTTCGGAAGGCTGTGGTCGAGATCCTATTTTCGACTAAACCTGAGTTCATCAAGAGATATAAGCCAAAATCATGATGAGGGCTGATTGAAGATCTTCGGAATGCAGAGACCGATGTCCTATTTTCGACCAAACTTGAGTTCATCAAGAGACGGAAGCCAGTCACTATGAAAGCTGATTGAAGGTCTTCGGAATGCTGTGGCCAAGGTCCTATTTTCGATCGAACTTGAGTTCATCAAGAGACGGAAGCCAGTCACTATGAAAGCTGATTAAAGGTCTTCAGAATGCTGTGGCCGAAGTCCTATTTCTGGTCGAACTTAAGTTCATCAAGAGATGGAAGCCAGTCACTATGAAAGCTGATTGAAGGTCTTCGGAAGGCTGAGGCCGAGGTCATATCTCAGGCCGAACTTGAGTTCATCAAGAAATGGAAGCCAGCCACTATGAGGGCTGATTGAAGGTCTTCGAAAGGCTGTAGCCGAGGTCCTATTTCTGGCCGAACTTAAGTTCATCAAGAGATAGAAGCCAATCACAATGTAGGCTGAATTGAAGGTCTTCAAAGGGTTGAGGACCCTTTGAAGATGAGGTCCTGAGTTAGGCCAAACTTGAGCTCATCAATAGATTAAAATCTCCACTCTTGGCTCCAGGTTGTCAACTCACTCTCCTCACATGCCATGAGGGGATAATTTCTGACATAATTTCAGAGAATATTCTAGTGTGCAAACAAAATATTTCTAACAATCTAATATTCTCCCACGACTAACAATCCACAATCCATCCTAACAAACTCCGGATCCTTCTATAAAAGAAGAAAAAAGAAGGGATTCTAAGGTACGTAATTATTCTCTCCCAAATGCTCATCTTCTTCTTTCGGTTGAACAAAAAATTGAACGAAAACTTGACTTGAGCGTCGGAGGATTCCGTCGGAACCAACTCCAATCGAAGACTACTCTTGTAGATACGACCATATTTCTATCGGAGTCGACTTCAATCGAAGACTTCTCTTATAAGTATGATTGTGCTTCCATCGTTACGATTTACCATCATTGCACAACTCCAGCCAACTCAATCCTGAGGTGGATTTCCGCATCAACACTCTCCGTTACTGGCGTCGGGATTCACCTCCAACCTCCCTCCCTTCACCTTGCCGCCGTCGCCGCTGCCCGCCTCCTCCTGCTTCCTTTCCCCACGATGTTTTTTTTTCTAAAATCTCCGGCATTTTTTTTTCTTTTTTTTCCTTGATCTCTTCCCGAGCCTTCTTGAATCTTCCGGACCTCTGGCCCACGCCTGGTTCCTCCCTGCTCTCCTAGCCGCCGCCGTTGCCCGCCGGTCTCCGTCGATGCCTTCCTCCCCACTTCAGCGGGTGAGGTGGAGCCGCGGGGGTGGGGCGCGGTAGCTGGCAGAGCCCTGGAGCGGAGGGGGGTGGCGAGGCACGGAGAGCTGCAGGGGCGGGACCGGGGCCGGGGCCGGCGACTGCAGAGCCCCGAGGGGGAGAAGGGGGGCACGGGCAGCTATGGGGGCGGGGTCGGCGGCCGGCAGAGCCCCTGGTGGCCCGGCGGGAGGCGAGGGCGGGGCTGGCGGCCAACAGAGCCCAGGAGGGGGGCACGGGGAGATGCGGGGGTGTGGTCGGCAGAGCCGCTGGAGTGGCAGCCGGTAGAACCCCGGGGGGCACGGCAGGGGGAGGAGGGCGGAGCTTTTTTTTTTTCCCCAGTGGACCGCGATGTGATCCATGCGAGGGAAGGGGACCGCGATGTGAGGGAAGGGCCCGCGATGGAACCGTCGATCTTCCTTAGGTGCTTTCTCCATCATTTTTCTCCTGCATCGTTTTTTTTACAGTAAAATTTGAAGGTTTGTTTTGAAAAAAGGACTGGCGTGGAGGCATTGCAGAGGAGGTGGGAGACAGAGCTTGCCGTGGCCTGTACTTCCAAGGCCTTCCTTGCTTCCGCTTCATGCTCTCCCCAAAGCCCATTCCCGCATGCCCCCTGCTGCTCACGTGGGGAGAGATCGCCGACTCTACCTGAAATGCCGAACCGTTCCCCCGCCGGCCCCTTGCCGGAACTGTGCGGCCAGGCACCATTGTCACCTTCCTCCCCATCCATCACATCAATCTATGTAGGAAAAAAGGTTTTGCCTTTTTAATCCCTTTGTTTTCGTTGATTTTTCTCATGTTTTCCCCTGGTTTTGCCTCTGCTTTTTCAATCGGGTTGGTTTTTTCTTTTCTTTTTTCCAACCATCTGGCCTCCCCACCGCCGGCGATGACCTCCGTCGCCATCGACCCCACTGCCGATGATCGGGTGCCCGAGTGCCAGTAGCTAGATCTCTTCCCGCTTCACTTGAAGCACCTCCTCCTTCGAGATAGGGACCCCCGGTCCAAGCCTCCCACCTGGTTGGGATTCCTGAGGATGGAAAAATGGAGAAAAAATGGGTCTTCATCGATCTGAAAAAAACAACTCAAGGGACCTATCGAAACCAGAGAAACCGCTCCGATCTCCCCCTTCATGCCTTTGTTTTCGCTGATTGTTCTTATGTTTTCCTAGGTACTATTTTTTTTTTCCATTCTCAAGTGTCTGGCGAGGGCATTGTATTGGTAGCTATCAATCCCATATGCATGAGAAAAAACCCCAATCAAAAGTGGAGGAACCTTTGATCTCCCTCGGATGCTTTCCTTCCAGCAGATCTCAAAAAATAAAAAATAAAAAAAAATTAAAAAGAAGAAGAAGAAGAAGAAAAAAAAGAAGCTAATTATCTGTGGGAAAAGGACTTATCTTTTAATTTTTTTTTCTTTTCTTTATTTTTGCTGATTTTTTCTATGTGTTTTCCCAGCACTTTATTTTTTTCTGATCAGGTGGGAGGCTTGGAGAGGCCGAATGCAGAAGTTTAGATGATGGCCAGAGGTTTACATTGGTAGTTATACAGAGGAGTTTAAAAGGTTTGGATATATTATTAATTAGCTTATTGATTAAGGTTGTGGTTATGCCATTTATTCTCTCATCCTTCAGTTATATATATATTTTAAAAATTTTTATAATTTTTTAAATAAAATAAAATAAATAAAAAATTTTGATCATGTTATTAAACATGTGATTGTGGTTTGTTTTTTAATATCATTTAGTAAATCATGACATTAGTTAATTTTCACATCATTTAGTCAGGTAAGCCTTCTCGTGCTTTCCTTCTTGCAGATCTCCAAAAAAGAGAGAAATGAAAAGATGGAGAAAAAAAAAAAGAGAAAAAAAATGATCAGTCTATATGGAAAAAGATTTTATTTTTTAATTTTTTTATTTTTTTTTGTTTTTATTAATTTTTTTATATTTTCTTCTAATTTTTTTTCTGCTTTTTTTCTTTTCAAGCATCTTAATCGGGTGGGAGGCTCTGAGAGGTAAATATAGAAAAGTTTAGATCCATTTTTGAGAGTCTCGATCTGATAGGTGGCCTCTCCTCCTCTCTCTTATCTTTTTTTATTATTTTTTATTTTTTTGTTAAAGTTTAATGTTGTTAGATTTCAAAAGAAAAAGGGTCGGTCCAAATGTTCAAATTGGGATTTTGATTTCCAATTTTGCTATGTTAAAATTATTTGCCATTTTTTCTTTTATTATTATATTTAGAGATGGTTGGTATTTTTATTATTATGGTCTTCACTATAATTTATTGATAATTATGTATATTTTTAATAAGTAATTAAAATATATGAAGATTTAAATATTTTATAAATTTAATATATACTATATTGTATGGGCACTAACCTAATCACTTAAGTTATAGATGGACCAATGTCTAGGGTTGCTTAGGCTTTAGAGATTTCTTATAGGATGGTGACGAGATCTTCTAACATATTTGTCATAGTTACTAGAATTTCAATAGTTACTGGAATTTCAATTGATGTTAGTATAGAATGCAAAATATATTCAATTTTTTAAAAAATAAATAAATAATTTAATCAATATAATAAGCTTAGTTCTTCAATATTTTACTTAATAAAATCATAGAAATTTTCTTATATGGGCATATTTATTATACATTATGTGGTATTTATGGCTAGGCTAAAATTTATTTTATTATTTTATTTTTTTTATAATACTATTTATAAGATTCTATGTTGTGGGCTAAAATGGGCATAAACTACACCATGGCGAAGTCATTGGTCAGACCCAGCATGTAAGATTGTGAATCTTATTATTATTTTTTTATTATTAATTCTTTATTATATTTCAAGAATATGATACTATTATTATAGTTTTTAATTTATAGAAAAAATAAATTTTAAAATAAAAAATGAAGTTCTATATAGGGATGATATCCGATGCCCTATATTTGATGTGTGTAATTGTTTTTGTGTCATTGTTAAAAGTGCCAACTACTTTATATTAAATGATTGTATGTTTCTAGAGAGAAGAAATAGGATTAACATATTTTTTTAGGGAAAAATTTTATGTTCTAAGAGAAAATATTAAAACATGACTCTCAAGGTTGAATTATTAAAATATAAATAAATTAACTTATTACTTTACTGAATGTTGTCTTAGGATGATATCGAGAACTCATAAAACTTTTTGATAGTTTTTTATATCTTAATATGAATGTAAATATATAATATAGTAATGCAGTATTTACTTGATTTTAGTACAAGCTAAGAAAAAAATTCTAGAAAGAATTTATGATTACGTAAGTTTCTAAAACAATATTGTATATCATGCATACTTTTATCTTTTTCAGGTGCTTTTCTTCCCATAGACGTCTAAAAAAAAAAATGATAAGCTTATGCAAAAAAAAGGTCTGGCATTTTAATTTTTTCACTATTTCTTTATTTTTGTTAATTTTTTCTATGCCTTTTCTTGATTTTTAATTTTTTACTTTTTTCGCAGGATAGGAGGCTTAAAGTTGAATAGAGAATTTCAAATCCATCTCAATTGGGTGGAAGGCTTGGAACATATAAGATGACTATTTTTCTTTCTTTCAATTAAATTTATTAAAATTTATTATTTTTTTATAAATTATTTTATTATTATTATTTGATAGTTTAAAAAATTTATTATTATCTTGATATCAATTTGATTTCAAGATTAGATAGTTAAGGTTAATTAAATGATGAAAAAACTATTAGTATAAATTTAATTTAAAAATTATAAATTTTTTTATTATTTCAATAGAGAGTATGATATACATGCTCATGTCGTAGGATGGAGAGGACATCAGCACGTGCCTTTTAATTTTTCCACCTTTTCTTTATTTTTATTAAATTTTTTTATGTATTTTTTGATTTTTATTTTTTACTTCTTTTGGAGGGTAGGAGGCTCAGAGCAGTCGAATAAGAAATTTTAGATCCATCTCGATTGGGTGGGAGGCTTGAAATAGATAAGATAATTCTTTTTTTTTCTTTCAATGAAATTTATTAAAATCTATTATTTTTTATAAATTATTTTTTTACTATTATTTGGTAGTTTAAAAAATTTATTATTATTTTGATGTCGATTTAATTTTAAGATTAGACAGCTCGAGATAATTAAATGATGAAAAAACTATTAGTATAAATTTAATTTAAAATTATAGATTTTTTTGCTATCTTAATATATAAAGAGTATAATATACATGCATATGTCGTAGGATGGAGAGAACATCAGCACGTACTTTTTTTTAGCGAAAAGTGTGATATTTATGCACTTGCAATGGCATTCTTTATATTCAGCATTCATATAAGAGTGCATAGCTTATTTATGAGTGAAAAAAAAAAAAAAAGGGCATGTCAAATTTGAAGGGACATAAAATAGGGGTCCCTCGTTTTTTAATTTGGATATGGAGAGTTGGAAAAGCGAAAGTTTCAGAAGTTTTAAATGGAGAAAAAATGTTTCTATAAAAAAAAATACATAATAGACTGTCACATTTCATTCTTTTATTGAAACATACTATTTATATGTGGAAAGTTTTAGAGAATAATTTAAAGATAGAAAAGTTTGGTTGTAGGAGAACTGAAGAAGAAAGGTGAGTTTTTATTTCTTTGGATAGAGAAAGAAAAAATATGAGTTTGATAGTACCTTTTTTTATCAATTAGTTTTTTTTATTTTTTTTATTTTTTAATTATTATTTTTGGGATGTTCAATTAGTTTTTTTTGATGATACAATGATTGAAAAGAATGGTGTTCTCAAATGATGGTTTTCTTTAAAATTGGAAGGCTGTGATCTTGCAAACAACAATCTTCTATGAACCTAATGAGAAAAAAAATAGATGTAGAATTTTTAAAATATTTTTCAATAAAACCTTTCTAATCCATTCAAGCTTTTATATTTATTAAATAATTTATAAATAAAAATGAAGGATTGTTGCAAGCGCAGCAGCAATCCTTCAAACCTCCTCTTAAATGATGCTTTTAGACTGCTAATTGATGAGAGGTTCTCCCAAATATACTCTCCTATATTTTAATCATTCTGTCATTGGCATTAGCCTTTCCATTTGATCTTCCTTAAGTGCTTTCCTTCTCAAAGATGTTTGAAAAAGAAAGAATTGATCAATCTATGTGGAAAAATGTCTGGCCTTTTAATTTTTCCATCTTTTTTTTCTTTTCATTGATTTTTTCAATGTCTTTTTCTATTTTTTATTTTTTATTTTTTTCGTTCATAGGATTCTTAATTGGGTAGGAGGCTTGAAGCGATCGAATAGGAAAGCTTAGATCCATCTTAATTGAACGAAAAGCTTGAAGCATATGAGGTAACATTTTCTCTTTCTTAATAAAATTTATTTAAATTTATTTATTTTTAAATTATTTTTTATTATTATTTGGTAGTTTAAAAATTATAAATTTTCTTATTATTTTAATGAGCTTTTCAATAATGAAAATAATATTTATTATATAGATATATTTTTTATTAGAAAAAAATAAATTATATATTTTTTTGGATGATTTTATAGTTTTGCATCCATTTATTGAGTAAATATCTATAAGAAGGTATTCATTAAATTTTACTTTATAATAGTTTATCAATAAAGTAAAAATTATAAAAATTTTAATTTTATTATATTACAATTTATTATATTTTATTATTTATTATTGAAGTAAATTAATTGAATGATTTTTTTTTCATATTTTTATATGATTTTATTGATTTGGTTATATTTGATTATATTACTTAATTGTAGAGTATTTAATCATTTGGATGGTTTTCTCCTCCTGTCATATTTAGTTTTTTAAGTTAATTTAAAAAGATTTTAAGTAAAAAAAAATATTATTCTAAAGAGACATGATGATGTGTATAATGTTAGGCATGCTTAAAAAATATATATATTAAATTTTAAAATTTTTGATAAAATATTTTTAGTAATTCTAGCTTCATAATCTTAACCATGGATTTCTATGCTATAAATATTTTAAAATATATTTAGAATTTATTTTTAATTAGTTGTTTAAATTTTTTATAAATATTTAAATCTTTTAATTATAATTGTGTACATGGATATTGTTAAAATTTTGTTAAGAAAAAATTTGAAAAAAATTATCAATAAACTAGGATTACTTAGATTAATATACAAATTTGAGGTTCAATATAAAATAATAAAGTTATTAACTATATTTAGTAGATAAGATTGTGATTATTATTATTATTATTTTATTAATTTTTTATTATATTTTAAAAATATATTATTATTTTTATAGTTTTTGATTTATAGGAAAAATGAACTTTAAATCCATGTAGAAAGGATCTTGCCTTTTAATTTTTTTCCATCTTTTCTTAGTTTTCATAAATTTTTCATAAGTTTTTTTTAATTTTTTTTTAAAATTTTTTCTTTCATAAAAGTCTCGATTAGATGAAAGGTTCGGAGTGGCTGAATAAGGTCATTTAGATTTAGATCCATCTCAATCGGTAGGATTCTTAGAGTAGTTAATATAATTCTCTCTCTCTCTCTCCATTTTTTTAATAAAATTTATTAAAATATATTATTTTTTATAAATTATTTTTTTATTATTTAGTAATTAAAAAAAATATTATTGTCATGATGTTTATTTAAAATAAAATTTTAAAATCAAAGATGAAGGTCTAAATAGAAATGATACTTAATATCGTATACATAATATACATAATTTTTTGTTGTGCCACTGTTATGTAATAATTTTTTTGTATTTAATAATTGTATGCTTCTAGAAAGTATTAAGATAAATTTTTAAAAATAAATTATATATTTTTAAAAAATAATTTTTTAATATTATTATATTTAATTATATTTTATTATTATTCAAGAAGAGTCCGCTCGGGTTACTGCTAGTTGATTGTGAAAGAGTAGTGCATCGGTCCTAAAACCTGCACGTGACTTTTTTTTTTTTTTTTTTTTTTTTGTGTTTGTGACCTGAATTTATGTATATTGAATGCTCCACCTTAAGCGCTGGTCGGCCTATCAAAGATCGGTTGTATTGTTTAATATCATGTTGCGTCCATTATCAAAAAAAAAAAAAAAAAAAAAAATCAGTTGTGTTGTGGAATGGGGCTGATTTGGCCTCGACCTATTTAGAGTCAACCACCGATCAATCCCAATGGATCGTTTGAGCGGAATGATGTAATATTTTATCCACGGTTAGCTGTAGGTCGGCTTAAGTCGACCTACAATTTCGATCGATCTACTGAAGATTGCCACCTGGCAAAATAAGATAGGTTTTCATACCTCATCCTCGTTGGATTCAAGTCGGCCATCGAGCTACATGAATAGGCTCATAGCTCGTCAATGATCGACCTACAATCGTTCCTGCTGAAACTACGTCCTCTTCGAATCGAAAAACTCGGATAAAGAAAGAATCTTTTGCAATCCCGTCTCCTAAGAAGGAAAGAAATCTTCCGAATCAATCTAGGGCGATAAACTCGAAAAGCCATTAGAGGCCGAAATGGATACGACTCCAACTCCTTCCCTATAAATAAAGGAGCTCCGGGACCTTCCAGGTATACCACTCAATTCGATGCTTTCTCTCCTCATTGTTCTCCAATCTCCTAACTTGAGGAGGGTCTTTACTGGAGAACACTCCGGTGGAGACTTTATTGTAGGTGAACGGGCAAAGCTCCTCCATCCTCGGCCTCATATTCCTCGATGGCCGAGCTCCTCCATCCTCGTCGGCTGACCTCAAGTCGAAAGATCTAAGAGCAATAGTTGGCGCTAGAGGAAGGGCCCTCGGTTGATTTTGAGGTTTAATTTTGAGGGAAGAAAGCACGTCGCCGAATATCATGAGAATTCGAAGGGGAACATCAAATGCATCCCAGCGTTCTAGTGGTCGGAGGACCTACAATGCTCAACAGGTTAACACATCTCTACTACCAATCCAGAAAAACCCACCAACGACGCCAGCGATCTCATAGGAACAGTATGACACGCTACTTCATCAGGTGAAAGCACTATCAATCATTGTAAGAGGAATACAACAGATCGACGAGCGCCATCCAGCCGAAGAAAATTTAGGTCTAGTCCGGATAAGGCCGGAGGAACGACGCCCTCGAAGTCCAAGGGTGGAGGTCCGTTGTCACAACCGACCTACTAGTCCTTTCCATCGAAGACATGAATGCTCGCCCACACCAATTTTCAGAAGAGGCTTCACTGCAGGCCATGAGACTCCTCAGCACCGGGCCACTCATGAGGACGACATGAAGAAAAAGCTCAAAAAGATGCAACGACAGCTGGATGCATTGCAGGAGCCAAGGCAACAAGGGGAGGATTTTGGGTTCAATGTCGATCCCCCATTCACTCAAAAGATTATGAATGAACTCTTGTCACATTGGTTCAAGATCCCTCAGACGGAGCTTTACGATGGAATGGCCGATCCTGTAGATCATCTGGACAGTTTTCGAATTCTTATGCATCTGCAAAGGGCTATCGATGCGATACTATGTCGAGCTTTTCCTTCAACTTTGAGAAAGATGGCTCGATATTGGTATTCGAATCTGAAATCTGATTTTATAGATTCCTTCTACCAGTTGAGCCATCTGTTCGTTGTCCACTTTGTAAGCAGTCATCAGCAACGTCGTAACTCTGACTTTCTCGTGAGCATTAAGCAATGGAAGAATGAGCTCCTTCGAGAGTATATCAATCGCTTTAATGCAGCCACCTTGGAGGTCCGAAAATTAGACCCGTCGGTGGCCATGACAACGTTCAAGGCCAACCTCCTCCAAAATGACCTTTTGTTCTCCCTCAACTTGGACTATTCTTAGGATTTCACTGAGATGCTAGAACGAGCAGAGAAGTATGCCTAGGCTGAAGAGGCTTGGGACTAGTAGGGAAGTAGCTGAGATGGTAGGTCGGGTCCGTCCCAAAAGTAGGAGAAGAAAAAAGATCATAGACGGGTGCAGCACTGTCGGAAGGATCCACGGTTTCATCAATCGTGCACCCCACCTCGGAGTAGCTGACCAATATCTCCAAAGTCGCGGGGCCGATCTAGAACTCCATCTCGGAAGTTCAATTACCACACCCCTCTCAACATACCCTGGGCTCAGATTCTGATGGAGATCGAGTGATGAGAAGATATAGTCCGACCCAGGAAAATGATAACACCTACTCAAATAAGAAACTCGAGGAAGTATTGTCGATATCATCGTGACCATGGGCATGATACCGAGGAGTGCTGGCAGCTCAAAGAGAAAATTGAGGCACTAATCAAGCAGGGACGACTTCGGCACTATGTGGATGAACAGCGAATCTTGGTGAATTCGGATCATGACCAACCTTAATAGGATGAACCACGTGGAGAACAACCGATTGCGGGAGAGATCAAAGTAATTGCTGGAGGAAACCTCAGTAGAAATACTTCGGATCGGCACCGACTAGGAGAAGGATCGAGGAAGAGGAAAGCAGATAATGAAATTACTTTCACCGATGAAGATCTAAAAGAAATAAGTCAGCCCCATGACGATCCTATAGTCGTTTCTCTGAATATTGCTAATTATGATTTACATTGGATCCTTGTTGATAATGGAAGCTCGGTGGTTGTTCTATTTTATGATGCCTTTTTTTGGATGAACTTAAACTCTGAATTGCTGACGAAGAGGATATACCTCTAGTCGGATTTTTTGGTACTACGGTTCCAGTGGAAGGGACTATTTCACTAACGATAAAAGCTGGACGAGCTTCGAGGTAGGTGGTTGTCGACATAACTTATTTCGTTGTGAATAGCCCCTCCTCCTACAATGTCATCTTAGGTCGGTCAGGCCTAAATACCTTCCAGGCCATAGTGTCGACCTATCATCTGAAGGTCAAATTCACGACTCCACATGAAATTGGCAAGCTTAGGAGAAACCAATTGGTCGCAAGGGAATGTTACACGGCTACTTTGCATAGAGTGGTGGCTGAAGAGCAATCCATGAATGAGTTAGATGTCCGGAATGAACAAACTGAATAAAGAGGCTTCTCGACGGAAGAACTGATCTCTGTACCGATCAAGGATTATCCAAATAAGGTTGCGAAGGTCAGCTCAAGCTTATGTGAAGAGGATCGATAGCACCTCATCACATTTTTATGAGATAATGCCGACGTGTTTGCTTGGTCAGCTTCAGATATATCCAGCATCGATCCATAGGTCATGGTACACCGACTCAATGTGGACCCGAATCGTCGTTCGATCAGGCAGAAAAAATGGAGCTTTGCCCTTGAACGCCAGAGGGTGATATGAGAAGAAGTTGATAAGCTCTTGAAGGCTAGTTTTGTTTGAGAAGTTTATTATCCAGAGTGGTTGGTTAACGTCGTCCTCGTCAAAAAGATCAGTGGAAAATGGCACATGTGTATTGATTATGCGGATCTCAACGGAGCATGCCCAAAGGATAGCTATCCTCTGCCGCGTATAAACCAACTAGTGGACACGACCTCGAGACATCAGCTCCTATCATTCATTGATACTTTCTCGGAATACAACCAGATTCGAATGACATCCGAGGACGAAGAAAAAACTTCTTTCATACAAGGCCTTTTTTGCTACAAGATCATGCCGTTTGGCTTGAAGAATGCTGGAGCGACCTATCAAAGACTTGTGAACAAGTTTTTCAAGGAGCAGATTGAGAGAAATATGGAAGTGTATATGGATGACATGCTCGGCAAAAGTAGGACTGCCAAATATCATATTACCGACCTAGAAGAAGCCTTCTCTATACTATGGCATTTTCGGATGAAGCTCAACCCAAACAAATGCTCCTTCAGTGTCACTTCTGAAAAATTTCTTGGGTTCATGGTGTCACAACGTGGGATTGAGGCCAATTCGGAGAAGATTCAAGCTCTTCAAGAAATAAAGCCTCCGAATACGATCAAATAAGTGCAGCGACTCATAAGAAGGATCGCTGTCTTAAATAGATTTCTATCAAGATTTGCAGAAAAGAGCCTTCCATTTTTCAAAGCTCTTAAGCAATCGAAGGACTTTCAATGGACAGATGAATGCCAGACAACCTTCGATGAGCTAAAGAAATACCTCGGCACCCCCCTCTGTTAAGCAAGCTGGAGTCCGAGGAGGTATTGTACTTATATCTAGCTATTTCTTTTTTGACAATTTGCTCTGTTCTGATCCGACAGGAAGCCAAGGTGCAGAAGTCGATCTATTACGTGAGCCAGGTACTTCACGATGTTGAGATCAGATATATGAGACTGAAAAAAATCATCTATGCTCTCTTAATATCTACGAAAAAGTTACGTCCATATTTTCAAGCACACACCATCACAATCCTTACAGACCAATCCATTAGATTGGTATTATACCGACCAGATACCTCGGGGTGACTGGCTAAATGGGCTATCAAGCTAGGTGAATTCGATATCAAATATTTGCCGAGATCGTCCATTAAAGCTTAGGCATTGGCAAACTTCATCCTGAAATGTATAATTCTGAATGAGGAATCCAGTCACGCTGAGGCTCTTTCAATCAATGAATGTTAGACCCTACATATTGATGGATCTTCGAATGCCGCGGGCTCTGGAGCCAGGTTGATCTTAACTAGCCTGGAGGGAGTAGTAGTGGAATACGCCCTATGCTTCGACTTTTCAGCTTCCAACAATGAAGCCGAGTATAAGGCATTGGTAGCGGGACTTAGAATAGGAAAAGAAATGAGAATTTGGCATCTTAGAGTCCATAGTGATTCGCAGTTGGTGATTGATTAGGTTCAGGGAGAATATGAAGCTCGAAAGTCGAATATGCTTAAGTATCAACAGAAGATTAGGGGCTTGGCTTCTAGCTTTTTAGTAATAGATGTTCAGCAGATACTAAGGACGGAAAACGTACGAGCTGATCTCCTTTCTAAGTTAGCAACCCATGGGGCAGCTGACCTAAAGAGAAGCTCATATATGGAAGTCCTGGAGAAGTCGAGTATTAAGGAAGCCCTGGTAATGCAAGCTGATCTAGAACCGAGTTGGATAAATCCTATCCTCCATTACTTGCAAGATGGAATTTTGCCTATGAATCAAGATGAGGCAAAAATGTTAAGACGCCTCGCTCCACAATACGTCGTTTATGAAGAAAAGTTGTATAAGAGGTTTTTCATCCTACCTCTGCTCAGATGCCTCCATCCTTTGGAAGCCAATTATGTCCTATGAAAAGTTCACGAGGAAATCTATGGTTATCACCTAGGGGGCAAGGCTCTGTCCTCCAAAATATTACGGTTGAAATATTTTTGGCCAACCATGCAAAGAGATACGGTTGACCTAGTGAGCAAGTGTGACCAATGCCAAAGGACCTCAAACATTCAGCGCCAACCATCGACTCCATTGGCCCCGATCATGACCTCTTAGTCCTTTGCTCAATGGGGAATGGATATCCTCGGACCATTTTCCATCGCCGTAGCACAGAAGAAGTTTTTGATTATTGCGATTGACTATTTTACTAAATGGATGAAAGCAGAGGCATCAGCTATGATTATCGAAGTCAGAGTTCGAAATTTTGTCTGAAAGTCTATCATATGTCGATATGATTTATCCCGCACCATCATAACCAATAACGGATGATAATTCAATAACCTGAGGTTTACAGGATTCTATAATGACTACGGGATTTCTCATAGATTGACGTCAGTAGGTCATCCACAGACTAATGGCGAGGTCGAGGTGACAAACAAGATATTATTGCAGGGGTTGAAAGCTCACATAAGTCAGGCAAAAGGATCGTGGGTCAAAGAGTTATACAACGTTCTTTGGGCGTATCGCACGACGCAACGTGTCCCAATTGGAGAGATATCTTTTATGTTGGCATTCGGAATGGAAGTTGTGATACCCGTAGAGATGGGGTTACCCAAGCTCCGAGTAGAAGAGTTCGATGAAGATAGCAATTCCTTCAGAATGAGAGCGAATCTGGATTTGCTGGAAGAAATTCGAGAACGAGCTCGAGTTTGAATGGCCAACTATCAACAGAAAATTGTCCGGTACTACAATTCTCGAGTAAAGAGCAAATCTTTTCTGGTAGGATAATTAGTTTTTCATCGAGCCAAGATTTTTCGTCCATCTGAATGGTCAAAATTGTTGCCGAACTAGGATGGTCCTTATCGCGTGGCTGAAGTAGTCCGGCCTGAAACTTATCATCTCTATCGATTGGATGAAACTCCGATCCCAAGGACCTGGAACATCGACAATCTTCGGAGATATTATCCTTAGAATGTAATTTTCATTTTAAATTTTTCTTCGATAATGAATAATAACTTTTCGTAGGTTTTATTTCGTCAATGCGCGCTCCTTGGCCACGGTCGAGGAGCGGAACACATCTCCATCAAATTTTGCCAATGTGCACTTCTCGACCACGGCCAAGGAGAGGAACGCATTTCCATCGAATTTTGCCAACGCACGCTCCTCGACCACGATCGAGGAGTGGAACACGTCTCCATCGGATTTTGCCATCGTGCGCTCCTCGGCCATGGTCGAGGAGCGCGTGTCTCCATTGGATTTTGCCAACGCACGTTTCGCGGCTATGATCGAGGAGTGGTACGTGTCTCCAATATAAATCACCAACGCACGGTCTTCGACCACGATCGAGGATCGGGATGTGTCTCATGAAATTCATGAAAACACACTCCTCGACTGTAGTCGAGGATTGTAACGCACCGACATGAATCATTCGCCACTTCTCAGTCACACCGCCTAAGATCTATGCTAATATACATCTCAAAAAAAAATTTGATGAAGAACATACGAACTCAACAACTTAGCAAAAGAAGGCTTTTATTAAAGTTGAGTATTTACAAGTGATGGTCGGCCCATACAAAGATACCTCGATAAAAATCGAGGGCAAACAAAAAAAAAGGCCAACCTAAAAAAGATCAGACGTGCCCGATCAAAATGGTACATTATGCTCCATCCAGAGCTCTAGATTCGTCGACCTCCGCTTAGTCTGGCAGGATGATGACGGCTGGGGTTGGTACCAATGCTGCATCCTCGGCAGCTGGGTCATCACGCGTGGGGCTGAAGACATCTTCCATTTGAATTTTTCGACCCTCAACTTCCTCAACCTCCTTATCTTTCGACTCCAAGAAGTCCAAGTTTAGATCGAGGAAGATCATCCGGACCTTCTCTTTCAGGTCTATAGCTCCTTGCAGGTACGAGAGCGATGCAAAATCCACCTTGATGTTGTGGAATTCTTCCAAGGCGCGGAAGACCTCGACCGCCTTTACCTTGGTGGCCTCCGTCCATGCCTTTTCGGCCTCCCTCTCTCCCAGCATCCGAGCTTCAGCCTTAGTCAGCTCAGATTTCAGTTGCTTCACCCTCTCCCTAAGGGACCTGGTCTCATCCTCGGCCTTCAGTCGAGATAATCGAGCATCATCCGCCCTTCGGTTGGCTTGGGTGGCTTTCTCCTCAGCTTCCTTAGAGAGGCGTCGAACCTCTTCAATTACTTTGACAAAATGGTCCACATGATGGACGAGCTAAAAAAAAAGAAAAAGAAAAAGAAGCTGAGCAATGAGCGGAAGAGCTAAAACGAAGATCGGTAAAAAGTCGACACGTACCTAAAGAAGAGAATCGTAGGAGTCTTGGATGCGGAAGGCACCTCCGACCTCCTCGAAGGTCTGGACGTCGGTCGATAAGATGACCGACTTCAGCAAGAAATGGATGACACGGTAGTCACCGATGTCCTTCCTTTTATTCTTGGTATTCGAGAGAACTTCCATCGGAGAAACACTCCTCGGAACATCGGGTCCACGGTCGAACATCCGGATGGAGATCTTCAGCCCACCCGAGCTTCTTTTGGAGGAAGATGCAGAGGATCGAGGGACGGACTCTGTTGGAGCAGCAGACCGAACCGACATCACAGCCTTCACTGGCGTCGACTTCTCCTTCTTCGGGGCATTGGCCACTCTCGAGGAACCTCCCACCGTGGGCCGCGTCAAGATAGCCTTGGTTTGAGCGCATCTGGGGGCCACGACCGCGCTTGTCTTTCTCTTCTTCGTCATCCATCGAAGAGTTTCAAGGTTGGACGGATTCACCGTTGGACAGAAAATACAAGACTCGGTCAATGATAATGATGAGAAAAGGAAAGACGATCCAAACAAAATCGCACAAGAATACTTACTCCTTGGATCAGTTGGAATCAGTCCGATCTTAAATAAGTTCTCCTCGATAAGAAACCTGAACAGCGGGAGAGAAGCGAGACTAAAGATCTGACTCAAGGCCTCCTCCTCGGCATCGGACAGCATTGGAGGTCTGATGGCCGACCTATGAGGTCACCCCCATGATATGCTGAAATCCCATGGTTGCTCGACCGAAACAAAAAAGAAGTGCTCCTTCCAGTTATGCATCGAGGAAGGAGCACCTCGAAAAAGGCGGCATCCTCTCCGAGGAGAAGCGTACCACTATCCGACCTCCATTGGATGCTCCTTTAAAGTGAAGCAAGTTTGGAAAAGATGGGAGGTAGGCTTGACCCCAAGGAGGAGGCAGTGGGTGAAGAAGTCTAAAATTGATTGTCAAGAGTTCGGCGCCAAACAATAAAAGCTAATTCTATACATGTTTAGAAGCTCGATGATTAAAAAAATGAAAAGATAACTTGAGGCTAGTCTTTAGCAATTCTTCGTAAACATTGATCCGTCCAGGCTGAGGAAGAGCTATAAGCTCCCCAGGACCGGCAACCTCTAACTTAAAATCATCGAAGATATGGTATTTCATCCTAATGACTTTCAGATCCTCCGAGGAGAGGACGAAATCTATTCTGAAAGAATTATAGTCCGAAACTTCACGTTCTTCGGATTGGCCCGGAGAACCTATTACCCCAGAATCATGATCCTCGCCAGAAGGGCTATCTAAGCCCCAAGAAGATTGGGACAGACTAGATTGACTCATGAGTGTGGAGGAGACTAACGTAAAGGGCTAGGAGGCCGAGCAACGAGGGGAGTTAGGGCGGGGTCGATGGTGGCTCGGCTAAGTCTGAGCTATTCCTCACGCAAAGTACCGGAGTTTATTCTTTAAGCAACAGTAGCAGTCAAAAAGAGTAATACTGACCCTATTTATAAGTGGCATGGACAGCTCCGATCTACTCCCATTTCATCTACCCTTCTAGATCTTCGCTAGGTGTCAGATATCCATTGGCCGAGATGGGCAGACCCGGATCAAAGCAACGGAAGGATAGATTTCATGGTCGATAGACTTCTCCCAATCTTATTATGCTACCAATATCTAACGCTGCAATGTGGATATGATTTGAAGATTGGCCTTGGCTTCGACAGGGTACTTACATCGACCGCTTAGAGGTAGATCGACCTTGTAAGTGGGAGGCAAATTATTGTGGAATGGGGCTAGTGTGGCTTCGATCTATATAGGATCGGTCGTCGACCTACCCCAATGGATCGTCTGAGCAGAACGATGCGACACTTCGTCCGCGGTTAGCTGTAGGTCGGCTTAAGTTGACCTATAATTTCGGTCGACCTACTGAACATCACCTCTTGGCAAAACAAGATAGGCCTTCATAGCTCATTCTCGTCGGGTTCAGGTCGGTCGCCGAGCTACATGAGTAGGCTCATAGCTCGTCAATGACCGACCTACAACCATCCCTGCTGAAACTGCGTTCTTTTCGAATCGAAAAATTCGGATAAAGGAAGAATCTTTCGTAATCCCGTCTCTTAAGAGGGAAAGAAATCTTCCGAATCAATTCAGGACGACAAACTCGGAAAGCCATTAGAGTCCGTAACGAATATGACTTCAACTCCTCCCCTATAAATAAAGGGGCTTCGGGATCCTCCAGATATGCCACTCAATTCGATGCTTTCTTTCCTCATTGTTCTTCAATATTCTAACTTGAGCGTCGGAGGATCTTTATGGAAGAACACTCCGATGGGGACTTTATTATAGGTGAATGGACGAAGCTTCAACGAAAGTTCATCCTCAACCTCATATTCCTCGATGGCCGAGCTCCTCCATCCTCATCGGCCGATCTCAAGTCGGAAGATTCAGAAGCAACAGGTTGTAATATTATTTAATGAAAAAAAAAAAAAAAAAAAAAAAGAGAAAAGAAAGAAGAAGATCAGGTGTATCAATCAGCAAGCAATCCAACAATTAATCAATCATCGCATGGGGGTTGCTCTCAACAGAGGCTTATGGCTTGCTGGTTGCTACTTGCGTGTATTCATTCTCCCGTGTTATCGTAGGTTGACTAGATGTCTGACTTGCATCTTTTTAATAAAAGTATAGTTCGACCATCTTGCTATACGGTAATCTAAGCAATAAGTTTTTTTTTTCGGTAGAAATAAAAATTTATTTATATAAACCGAAATGTATAAGGAAACTGGTCGAGGTTGCTATAAAGTCAAAGGAGCAACCGGCACACAAAGTTAGGAAGGTATAAAAGCCCGTACAAAAGTAGTGGTACCGGGGAAATATTTGAACAAAATAAGCAAGAGAACAGAAGACGACCAGTGCAGAGTCAGGACAGTGACGGAGCATTAGAGGGACCAGAAAGTGCACCGTCTCTCCAAAAAAAAATTAAAAATATTTATTATTTATATATTTATATATATAATAATTTTTTTAATATTTTAATCTCATACATATATTATAAATTTATTAATTTAAAAAAATATATAATCAGTTTAGATATTAATTTTTATTAAAAATAATTAATTATTTATTTTTTAATTTTTTATTTATTTTTAATTTTTAATGTAGAAAAGATTATTAAGATTTTTACACATATTACAAATGACATAAAATAATATTTATTTATTTATTTTTATTTATACATAGAATTAAATATTTATTGATATTTTTATAATATTTTAATTATAATTTTTTATTTTATTATTTATTATAAAATATTTTATTAAAAAATTATTAATAAATTATTTATTTTGCTCTACCAATATTTGATGCCACAGAGTTAGAGTAGGACATGTGTAGAGCGTGACGTCCAGTAAAGCTGCAACATCTGTGAACTTGAGGATAAAGCATCCAGCTGTTGAAAATTCAGCAGCGTTAAAAGCCGAGCATGGAAGTTGAAACCTCGTATATGTATCATCCATGGAACAGCAATGTTGAAGATGCAGCATCCAGTGTATAAGTATATTAAGAGATCTGTGCATTAACCAAAAGAACGAGCAAAATGAAGCATATAAGCCACAGACATTTGAAGTAATGCTGCCATGTTGGAGTAGACAGTGTATAAGGAGGTATGTCAGCAAAAATCCTTCGACATTGAGGAAGAAAACATTGGAGCTGGACCGCCTGACTTTGAAGTATGATCAGGAGAATGGAAGAGTGTCCCATATCCATTGATCCAAAAAGGACCAAACGAGAAATAAACCTTGGATCATCATTCTTACGGTATGGTGAAGAGCTCGATGAGATCATGTTGAACAAGTCTGTAGAATAGCATGCTTGAAAACTTTTGAAGGAAGACTTCCATGTTAGTTATTAACGGACAACCATCCCTAATTTATGGTCGGAACAACTTTGATCGCTAATTGCTACTATTAAAGATGAAAATTCTAGCTATCTCTAATAATCGTTATTAGTGATGATATTTGTGATGACTGATTTTCATCATGATTTATTTTTTATTTTTAAATTAAATTTTTTTAAAAAAATAAAAAAATATTGGTGATGATATTTTTTGTCGCTAATATCGTCACTAATAATTATTAGCAATAGCTAAAGCTGTCTCTAATAGTTAATTTTATTTTTTTAAAAAATTAATAATAATATTTTTTAAGTATTAATGCCTTCGATAATAGTTAATTTTATTTTATTAAAAAATTTATAATAATATTTTTTTTAAAATTTATTTTAATTAATCATAATCAATTATGGTTCTTAACACCTGTTATAATTAAAATCTAAAGATAATATGACAATCACAAATAAAAAATTAATTATATTTTATTAAAAATATAAATTATATAATTTTACAAGCAGTATAAAAAAAATTACAATACATCAAAATAAAAGAAAATCAGATCCTCCTCGTCGGCCTCCTACTCCTCTCCAGTAGCTGGTGGATGAGAGCCGAATATCCTAGCATCTTGAAATAAAAAATAAAATATTATTAATAAATTTTGATATGGAGGCGTATCTTTTGATATACTTCGATTCTCGAGCAGATTGTTCCTACACATTTCATTCGATGATATGGAGCTATAGATATCTTCGGTCCATCAATTTAATGGTTAGATTGAATTTTTAGCTCCTACATCTTTTCTGACTCAAGCCTAAATATGTGAAGCTTTTAAATTTGAAAACTTAAAACAAGTAAAAAAGTTTACTAGTATAGTTACTTGATGTGATGGCTGGGATAATGAGCTTAACTGATCACATAGTTGTGGGTCCTGAAGAATCTCCACAACCATATTGCAGATGGCATCTCGAAAGCTCTGAGATTGCTGCCTCAAAAGCTTCTGCACGACCTCCTCCACGTGCGCATCGCTCTAAATCTAGAACGTCGAGGCATATAAGAATGCTAAAGAGTATCGAACTGCTAGAGGATCGAAGTTGTAGTCGAATCCTATGTCTCGACTCCTGCTCACCCCTCTAGTGACCCTGAGCCTTCCCTTAAGGTCAATAAGGGGCTGAGTGGATGGGTCATCGTCGTACCACACCACAACATACTTCACATAATCTACCTATATAGTTTATAAATACATTAGTTCTAATATACATATCAGATCTTATAATAATTTAATAAATATAGTTTAAAATTCTTACTATGATCTGTTGCGATCTAGAATCTAAGTAATCATCAGTTCTACTAGACTGGTGTGTGGCCTCCCACAACCATAGCTGGCATGGTGTAGCTATCGTGTCCATGATAAGTAAATAATAAAATTAAATTAATTAAAGCATATATATAAGAGTTTTTATAGTTCTAATGAAAAGTTTTATTATAGATTTCTTAATAGTCTGTCGGTCATAATATGTGTACCAATGGAGCCACCCATATGCTTGATCAAATTTTTCAATTTTGTTGGATCCTTTACCGTTTACTGGATTACTCTTCGTTGCTCCATTGATCATAGAGGGCCTCCCATACGTCCGCCTGCATCCAATGATTCCTATTAGACCTCCAGCTTGATGGTGATTGGAAATTAGAATACTCGATGCCGGACTATCGAAGGCTATACAGACCATCCCAGAAACTCTACATGGCTACCTCCTCGAAGGTCCAACGGTCATTGTCCTCTCAATCCTGAGGAGTCTCGAATCGATAGTACTCTTATAAGTAGAAGCAATTGTATATTAAAAAACAGAATACGAACCTATAGTGAATTTAAAAATTAAATATTTTTGACTTATCCGAAACATCTCCTAGGCTATATCACGAGCTCTAGGCGGTCAGTTGGAGAACTCGTTCACCGATCTCAATATCAAGCATTGGATGATGCTAGTAACCATATGAAATACTCCAGACTTTCTAGACATGCTGTAAAATTGATTTTAAAAAGTAAATATTAACTCTAGAATGGCTAAATTTTAAATATATTAATTAAAGTTATAGTACCTACGAACAGCTTTGAATGTGGATGAGCTCTCTATCCTTTGATCGAGTTAGAGGTGCTGCAAGCCAGGGGGTCCTTGACCACGACTCTATGTCTGAGAGCCAGTTATTGCTGCATATGACTGTGGGATCACTGGTGACCTCTTGTCGTCCAAACCTAAGCATAAAATATTTAATATAAAGAATATTATGTTAGTTAGAAAAGAATAAAATAACATAAATGAGATAATATATTTATCAAATTAATTATATAATTATGGATGGCAATGCAAGATTTAAAATGACGTACTTTGTTGGCCAATAAAGCTTATGTGAAATAAGTTCTCGATAAAAATAAAAACTAAAGTAAGTAAATAACCTAAAAATTGGTCCAAACAAAATATCTTCAAAACACAACAAGACGATCAAAATTTAACTCACATGTAACAAAGATTGTTAGTTAGCATTTGCAATATATCAACAGAAAAATGATTCTCATCCAGCGGCATATGATAATATATTGGTCTATTAGTTTTCTGATTTAGATATTGTCTAAATCTCATCTAGCAGTATATGATAATCTTAGTATA